>QANX01000086.1:0-15148 GCA_003254975.1 Ochetophila trinervis
AATGAATTAGTGAATTTTAATAATTTAAGGCATATTTTATATTTTTCATTCACTAATATATTGCCACGTTATTTGGTAACATAACTATTTGATTTACAAATTTAATCGAAAAACCTACTCAGAAAAATGAGAAAGGCCGGGCATAAATTTGATTTACAAATTTAATAACCTTAGCAATACTCAAATATAAATACCAAATGCTATTGTGACCAATTATTTTCACCAAACTTTCTTCACCAAATGGTGTTTCAGGGTGCTATTAAATTCACTTTCTATAAATCTAGAATATAATTAAAAAAAATTTATTTATTTGATTCACTTATTCATATAGTTTATATAAATATGCCTAACAATAATAATATATTAACATGAGTTATTTTGTAAATAGTTTTGGTAAATATTTTTGTACTTTTAGTTTCTTGTAATTGTTTTTTTGTTAACCATTATTTTTTGCCACTTCTTTGGTCAACAATATTTGATGGCCCTAACAGTATGATATAAATATATATTTGTTTCTAGTATTTATATTGTTATTTTTTATTTTCCTCATAATTTTTCATTTTAAATAAATAATAAAAAGCTCGATAGGAATTATATAATCATTTACATTTTTTTTTTCATGTTTAGTTATAAAATCATAACAATCTTTCTTTTTCCTTTTTTTTTTTTTTCCCCAACTTCAATCTTAAGAAACTGAAAAAAAATAAAAAAAAAATAAAAGGTAAATCTCATCCCTTTTTAAGCTTTGCATTTTATTATAATAGATTTGCTATTTGTTATCAGTTGTCATAATCACCGGTGGAATCAATACTAAAATTACAAGTTCTAACGAACGTATTTTATTATATACTATTTTTTTTATACTAAAAAGTAGTTACAAAAGTCAATCCATTTGAGTTAGATAATTAACTTATCAAATAACATATAAATTTTATTGGTAACCGTGATAAATAATATTTTTTTATTACAATTTTAGCTTTTAAATTTAAACAATTATAATCAGTACCTTTTATAGAAAGTGTGGAGGATTTTAAAATAAATTTTTTGAAATATTTTTCTCAAACTTTCCCAAATGAAATTAGGAAAAAAAACAAAAACTCCTAGCAAGAGTAGTGATGGCAATGGGATGGGGCATGAGTGGAGTGGCCTACCCTGTATCCACTTCATTTCCCATTTATGTTGGAGGCGAGGCGAGATAAGATGGATATCTCCGTTTTCTACTCTGTTGTTCCGTTTATTTTTTTTTAATTTTAATTTATAAAAAAATGTTAAATTTTTTTTTTCATTTTTTAATTATAATTTTGATAGTTTAAACTTCTATTTAAAAAAATATAATAAAAAATGTAAAATCTATAATTAAATTTATAAATTAATCACGAACAATTATTTGATTATATATAATATAAACGAATAGATATGGTGCGAATACTATACTCTTCCTTTCTGTCTCGATCCCGATCTAAATTGTTTGCTCGTCTTTACTCTGATTGTCTGTTTAATCAGAAATTATCTGCACTGTTAGGAGCACATTTCTACGGAAATGGAAAAAAAAAGGGCCAATTGCCATCTCTAAGCATGAGCTTGTAAAAGCAACCGGTGAGAATTTGCCCTTTATTGGAATGGTATCCCTCATGTTGAAAATAGTTGGTAAGCATTAAAATTTATGATCAACCTTAAAAAGGAAAAAACGATAATTTCTAAAAATGCAACGGATGAAAAAAAATAATAATAATAAAAGCATTTAAAAAAAGATAATATAGATATACTTTTAAAGAAATGGGTGAAATTTGTGTAGCCTAAAACTACGCCGTTTTTCACATGTTCGAAGATTTTGACTGCATTTTTGCAACTTGAGAATGATTTGACAAAAGTTACAAAAAAAAAAAAAAAAAAAAAAAAAGATTAGTTTTTTTTGGGTGAATAAAAAAAAATAATTGGGACATTGAATTCTTGGGGTTTTATTTATTTATTTAGTTTACTTATTTTACTGAGATTTGGATCTGTACGACAAACTCACCCGGCCATTTTAAAAGGCCTTCATGGTACAGAGAAAGAAAGAAAGAAACCCATTAACGTTTTCTGCATCAGTTAGCAGAAAACAAAGAAAAGGAATGCATTTTGCGCTTCGTTTTCTTGTATTGTCTTGTTTTCTCTGCTCTGCTAAAATACTGTTATTATAATCAGTTTTTCTCTTTCTCCAAAAGTTTCTCTTTCTCTCTCTCTCTCTCACTGTTTTTC
Organism: Ochetophila trinervis; assembly: GCA_003254975.1. NCBI lineage: Eukaryota > Viridiplantae > Streptophyta > Magnoliopsida > Rosales > Rhamnaceae > Ochetophila > Ochetophila trinervis. The sequence goes on from QANX01000086.1 coordinate 2,239, forward strand.
TTTCAAAATATCATCTTCGTACTATACTTTTTTGTCAGATTTTCTCTGCTTCAGAGAAAGCCCAGGAATCGAGCTCCAAGAAATGCTAGAAAACGAGGCAGATATACATTTTTGTTAGTTTGGTTTTCATTTAGTATCATTTTTCAGACTGCCGAGCCGACTCGCATTGTAGAATAAGAAGGGATATTTTCTGTGCTCCATTAAAAGCACTGCCATTCTTGGAATTGGAGTGTTTTTGTAACCTCCCCGAGGATACAAAAAGCTGTAACAGCCTCAGCCAATCCAAGTGTCACTGCTCTGTTTCTTTCTATTAAAGCAAAAAACGAGTTATGTCACTCTTTCTGTCTTTGGAGAGGAGTTAAAGCAAGCAAAGAATACTCATTTACGGAGCCTATACATTTGTCATTCAACGCTTTCTGGCTTTTTTCCCCTCCTCCTTCCTCATTATATACACACACACATATAAATATACATCCCACCAAACCTTTCAGAAACAGGGTAATAAAAAAACTTTCATTTGGGTATCTTTTTCTCTCTAGATCATCAATGAAGCCCCTTTTATCTTTTCTGTTTAACGTTTTTCTTTTTTTCCTTTCTTTTTTTTGGTTTGATTTATATGTGTTTGTTTTTCCCTTTTCTTTTTCAGATCTATTTTAATTTTGTTAAGCAATGGTACCTCAGAAACAAGCAGAGGAGGCTATTGTTTCCACCTTCAACGAGACTGAGAATGATGAAAGAGAGGAATTAGAAAGAGAAGATCAATCTGGTTTTAGCTTCAAAAGCTTTCTCTGGCATGGTGGGTCTGTATACGATGCCTGGTTTAGCTGTGCATCGAATCAGGTACCACTACAAAGAAGAAAAATTCCCCAAGAATCCGACATCGAGAAAATATTAGTTCTTGTTTCTTCCAGTACTAATTTAATATTTGGGGTGTTTTGTTTTTTTTTTTGTTTTTTTGTTTTGTTTTTTTTTTTTTTTTTNTTGTTTTTTTGTTTTTTTTTTTTTTCACTTTTACAGGTTGCTCAGGTTCTGTTGACATTGCCCTACTCATTCTCTCAACTGGGTATGCTTTCAGGAATCATTTTGCAGATTTTCTACGGCATTCTTGGAAGCTGGACTGCTTATTTAATCAGTATTCTCTACGTGGAGTACCGAAGCCGAAAAGAGAAAGAAAATGTCAGCTTCAAGAACCATGTGATCCAGGTTAGCTTTGCTTCCAATACCAATCCAAAACAAAAAACAAAAGTAGTTTTTCATGCAGTCCCAAATCCCTTTTTTTTTTTCCTAATACTTTGCATTAGAAACTGACATTGTTGTTATTGTTGTTATTGTTATTGTTGTTGTTCTTGTTTTTTTTATTTTTATTTTTTTATTTTTAAACCTTTTCGTTAAAAATTTTCTGGGTCAGTGGTTTGAAGTGCTAGATGGTTTACTTGGTCCTTATTGGAAAGCTGCTGGATTAGCCTTCAATTGCACTTTCCTCCTCTTTGGATCTGTCATCCAGCTCATAGCCTGTGCAAGGTTTTTCTTTTTTTCTTTTTTTTTAATAGTTTATTTTCAATTTCTGTGAGTAAAATGCGAATGGGTTTTTGTTTGAATTCCTAAATTTTTTTGTTTATGGTGTATGAATTTATACAGTAATATATACTATATAAACGACAATTTGGACAAGAGGACATGGACGTACATATTTGGAGCTTGCTGTGCAACGACTGTGTTCATTCCGTCGTTTCACAACTACAGGATTTGGTCGTTTCTTGGACTTGGAATGACTACCTATACGGCTTGGTACATGACCATTGCAGCTCTTGTTCACGGACAGGTCTTATATACCAACGCCGCGGATCTTTTCCAATGGTTTTCCTTTATTGCCTGTCAGCCGTTGATATGACATATTTTTTTTTTTTAAATGTTTTTACAGGTTGATGGTGTCGTACATTCGGGACCAAACAAATTGGTTTTGTATTTCACTGGCGCCACTAATATCCTCTACACTTTCGGCGGTCATGCCGTCACTGTGTAAGTTTCTATTTTGCTGTTTTAATTTTTTATCTGCAAAGATAATATTTTATTGTCTATTTATTTTGTTTTTGATTATTTTATTTATTTCTTTTACTGTTTGGTGTAAAGTATCATAAAGTTCTTATTTCTTCCTTTTACCAATTTCACCAAAAACGGATTTTTTTTTAGTATTTTATTTATTTATACTCCATTGGAAGTATAGGACTTTCGCTTGTCACCGTGGGGCAGCGAAAGCCAGACAATTCATGAAATTGAGCTCTTTTCAAAAGCTTGGTGTCCTGTTCTTGTTTATTTATTCGGGTACAATTTGTTTTATTATTATTTTAAATTTTACTAATTATTACAATCATTATTATTATTTAGTTTATTGGGTATATGATCAAGCTAAGTCATATGTGGTAGATAATTTTGTATATAAAGCTATTTTTATTTGAATTAAGCGCCAAATTATGTTGCATTTCTTTTCTAAAAGTCAAAAGTAGTTGCAATTAGCCTAACTTAGAAAATGGTGCTCAATAAACCAAACCATCTCTTCTGAAACCGAAAAGGAAATTATTAGGTAAATGTTACATCTAACTTGCTGCCTTGGACTTTGCAGCTTGTGGTAAAAAAGTTAGGGGGTGTTTGGTATAAATTGCTACTTTTTATTTAATTTTTAATTTTAAGAAAAAATGTTGCCTAAACTATTGTAATTTTTAAACCCTTATCCTCATCAATTGAGAGACATTTGGATTTGGAATTTACTCAATTCTTATTACTTTTTTTAACGAAAAATTGAAAACACAAAAGGCTAACAATATGATAGCCTTCATCTATGAAATTAATATATATTATAGTTTTTTTTTTCTAATTTTTTAAAGAAATAATTGACGTGTAATACCGAAAAGAAATGCCAGCATGATAAGAACAAGAAATCATGCATTGTTTTATAAGATAAAAGACAATGTATTTTCAGTAATAAATAATAAGAAGAAAAAGGAGAAAACAAACGAAAAAGTGGAGGATTTTATGTCCCTTTTATCAATTTTGTCTCATAAAATAAAGGAATCTGCATGGTAAAGGGTCTCTATCTTATAATTTCTTCCAATGACCTTCATTATCTTATTTTTCTGAAAATTTTAACTTATGTAACTTTTTTTCATTATTTTCTTTTGTCACTATATAATTCTTTCATTAGTTCTTTTAATTAGCATCAAAATTACTATCCTAATTTCCATGAGATTTTTGCTGGGTAGAAAGAAAAATGTTTCTTTGTAATTTTGTTCATATATATTTGATCATCAGCAAGATTGAAATTGAACTTGAATTAACCTTGTCGAACAATGGTATTTTCAGGGAAATCATGCATGCAATGTGGAAGCCTCAGAAATTCAAGTACATTTATCTCCTTGCCACACTATATGTATACACCTTAACACTTCCATCAGCTACCGCTGTCTACTGGGCCTTCGGCGATGAACTCCTCACCCACTCAAACGCCTTAGCCCTCCTACCCCGGACGGCCTGGCGTGATGCTGCGGTCATTTTAATGCTGATTCACCAGGTTCACAACACTTTCTAAATTTTGCTATATTAATATGCATAATTATACAGTTTATGATATTTGTTGAATCAAACTGATGATGATGGTAACGATGGTATATATTTTTGGGCAGTTCATAACATTCGGGTTTGCTTGTACGCCGTTGTATTTTGTTTGGGAGAAAGTTATAGGAATGCATGACACAAAAAGCTTATGTTTAAGAGCACTTGCAAGGTTGCCTGTGGTGATACCTATATGGTTCTTATCCATCATATTTCCTTTCTTTGGTCCCATTAACTCTGCTGTTGGGGCTCTTTTAGTCAGCTTCACCGTCTACATCATTCCCTCTCTAGCACATATACTTACCTTCAGATCTGCTTCTGCTCGAAAGGTAAAATGGTCTATTCTTTCCCATCTCTTATCTATCTTCATTATGTAATAATAATAATAATCCTATCAAGATATTCTGACTTTAAAAAATTAAAATATAGATATACAGTGCAAATGAATCGTTATATACTGCAAATAAATAATTTATTTTGACTTATTTGAACTATATACTGAGGATATATCGTGATAGAATCAAACTGTATATACATATAATCTATATATTATATACCATCATATATATATATATATTCCAATATTTTTGCTTTTGTACTTATAGTTCAGCTGGTTTTGTCTTTGTCCACGTATGTTTCTATTTGGTACTTAGTATTGCCTCACTTTCTAACCACATTGATCAAAGCAATTTGATAAGGGAGTGTTATTTTTGTCAATTTGTTATATGTTGTCGAGTCATTCCTGACCATTGATGAACTGCTCTTTAGAAATTGGTCTAATCTTTGATACCTCAATAGTGAATAAATCCATCAAAGCTGACTCTTGAGCAGTTCATAACAAGTCACAGTCAAACTAGTTCTTCATCCTCTTGCTAATGTTTTTTGGCCTATTTTTTTTTTGTTGGGTAATTATTAGCTCCTTCGGACCTTCTTTAAGAATTAGAAAGATGAATATTTTTGCATAAATTCCATCTAATGAGGATGGTCGGACTTTTTACAAAATTCCTTTCGAAAACAATAGGTTTGAAACTATTGGGATTTCGGGAGATTGGATGTAAGCTTAGATGATATAGACAAACCCCATTAAGTGTTTCACAGAAGAATGAACAATGAAGGTGTATAGTAGAGTGAAATTGCATAGGGCATTGATATAGCCTGAGGATAAATCAGTCTGAGGTTTTGGGCAAGGAACTTTTTAAAGACTACAGTAAATTATGAGAAAATGGAAGGGGCCTCCTTAAAAAGCTTACTTGTTTTTGGATATGGTTTTTACATGTTTGCACAATCAAAAGCAATTGGAAGTGGCTTCCATTGTCACAACTAGTTTTTTGACCCCACCAATCCTAACAATAGTCTGGGTTTTGAATTAAGTAGTCCACAGTGAGGTTGTGAACTTCCTTATCATTCAGTTATATGTTACTCTCACAATACTTTCACACTTTATACTGCCCATATCTTGGAATGATCTGGGGCCAAATATACTGCTCTGAGTTGACCCTACTCAGCTTATACTCTTTATATCATTTGTCCTAACACCAGTTTACAATCAGTCGATGATTTCAGACAGCATCATAACACTCTTTGATAAATGTTACAGCAGTACTTTTCCTGCTTTTTACAAAGTAAAAAAATTTCCACATTTTTTCTTTTCTTTTCGGGGTTCCAAATATTTGTGTATTTGCCTTGGACACAGAATGCAGCAGAGAAACTACCCTTTTTCCTTCCGAGCTGGACCGGCATGTACGTGCTGAATGCGTTTGTGGTGATTTGGGTGTTTGTGGTTGGTTTCGGATTCGGCGGGTGGGCGAGCATGACCAACTTCATCAAACAAGTTGATACCTTCGGATTGTTTGCCAAATGCTACCAGTGCCCACCCAAAGCCCCCACACCAGCTCATCACTAAGTGTACCTTTTTTTTTTTTTTTTTTTTTTTTTTTTTTTTTTTTTTTTTTTTTTTTAATTTGTATATCGTGCATACACAGTTAAAGCATCAGCATCTTCCCCCCTTTGTGGAGTATGCTGTGTTTTCCCCCCAGCTTTTTGTGTAGTTCTTCATAAATGGTTACTTGTTAATGGTTGTTGTTTCCAGTAGAATCAAAGCAATATTATATATATATATACTCTCTCAAGCTTCAATCAATCCTCACGAAAGTTATCAAATTTCCATTATTAATAAGACTAAATGCAATTTAATACTTTTTAAAATTGAATTTTTAATTTGTAAAATTGATATTCTATAATTTGAAAAAAATTACATTTATCAAATTTAGTTAAAATTAACAGAATTAACATAAGAGTCTTTACAAAATTAATTTTTTATTTTTAATGGTACTAAAAATTATAAAAAAAAGTCATAAATAAATTTTAATTTTTTTTTTTAATTATTTTAATTTCTAGTAAAATAAAAAATGAATAAATTAATTTTAAAAGTTACGAGCAAATTAACAGAATTTGTTAGTTTTAACTAAATTAGATAATAAGTATGTAATATTTTTTTACATTACAAAATATTAATTGCACAAATTAATTGTAAAAATTTGTATATGAATAAATTTAATTTAAAAAAATATTAAACTGCATTAAAACTTTATTAACATATAGCGTCTTTAATGAATCTAAAAGAATCTCCAAATACAGGTGTTTATATGAGAGTTGGAAGGTGTTTGACTGTTTGTAATTTTGGTATCAAGATTGTGTAATGCGAATTTTCAAAGACGAAACAAATATCTTTGATTGAAAGAATACTCTAGAGAAGAAGCGAGGGGGTCCAAATTTGGAAAGAATCAGCTTCACATGGAAAGCACATTTGGGTTATCGACCATCAAAAACCTTTCCATGTGAGTCCTCCACATGAATCCAAAAGTGTATCACTATGATTGATAATGTAAAATACAAAACCCATTTGACTGTCCCTTTATTTTATTTTTTTCTCATCCACATGAGCCAATGACATTTGTGTCCTCTTTGCCGCTTATGAAATTGGCTTACAAGTTTGTTTCCATAAATTTGTTGTTTGTAGCTTTTTTCTTTAAATATTTGTATAGCCATAACCTAAAAGAATTGGGTTCACTTTTGCTTTTGCGTATTGCAATATTAATGCGTGCGGAATTTGAACCTAACAAATTTCAAAAAAAAAAAAAAACCCGACCCCCCAATGAGTTGATATGCATTCATCAACTTATCCTTATGAACCTAACAAATCAAGATTTGACATAACATATGTTGATTATCGTAAGCTACCTAGCTTAATTATAAAAGTCACTGCTTTCTCAAAGGATGATCCGAATTAGAATTCTCCCACCTTCAATATCAATATATATACATACTTACCAAAAAAAATATATATACATAAATTTTATGGTAAGGATATTTAGACTCTTTTAAAATGCAGATTTGTCTATTTTAATAATAAAATTGTAGCTAATAACATATTATTAATAACAATATACAGACTTATATATAGAAAAAAATTATTATATAAGCAGACATCTAGATTGTCATTAAAACTGTTTTAGTAACCATCTTTATTGTTGAACTATTGCTAAAATTATTTTTAATTACAATTTAGATATCCGGATGTCCATATATATATATATATATATAGTGACAAATCCTGCACGAATTTTATCCAAAATTCTAAATGAGAATTTTTTTTTTTATTTGTGTGTATATATATATATATATAATTCTACAGAGACAACCAGTGATAAAGCCAATTTTTCCATTTTCAAAATAAAAAATTTAATCCTTAGGGAGTGTTTTTTAGACTAGGAATTGAGAAGTAGACAATACTAGCTACAGGGTCAACTACCAATTATTCATATTTTGGAACAAAGCTACAGTGCAACTTATGAGTAATATTGGTAAATAATAGAATAATATTTATAACATCTATATTAGTGAAACTCCAAAAAAACAAAGGTTGTACCGTAACATTTCTCCATATTTTGAGCTACTAGTGATCCCTTTTTTATTTGGTCAAGAAAGTAAACAATGAAGGGAAATTTCTCTCTTCCGTTTTGCAACATCTTTGATTTAATTATATCTTCTTCTTCTTTTTGGTTCTCAATCTTTATGTAGCTTTTTCTATTCAAAGATGATGATGGAAAACCAACCACTTTACAAAAAGTATTTAATCAAACATGCATGCATGAATCAACTCTATTTATTTGCATATATGCTTGTTCCTTTTTCATGCGTAGAAGAAATTAAAGTGATAAGTGATAACCGTTCAAAGTGATTTTGAGTGTGGAAAACGCACAGAGCCGTTTCAGTGTGTTAAAACGTTCCTCTTTTCAATTCAAAATTTAATATTTTATAAATAATAATTTTTATAAACTTTTATAAATTTTTGGTCAATAATTTATATATAAGAAGGTTTTGATTATGAGTAAAAAATTTCAAAAAAATTCAAACACTTCTCTCTCCATGTCAAAAAAAAAAAGAGAAAAAAGAAAAAAAAAAAACTTTCATCAAAGTCTTCTTTTCCAGATAGATCATTGTAATCTGTATATATTTTTATAATATATTTGTATCTACATAGATTTTATTGTATTATTACTGTACAATTTTTTCAATTAAAATCCATAATTGGTTGTTGAGAAAGTTAAAAAAGAGGCGAATGCTAGAGTGAAATCCTTCAAAAAGGGTTAAGGGAAGAGACCCATGCCATTGAGTGACACATGGCATGGGCAAAAAGAAATTAATAGATGAAACCGGTTGTTGGTTTAAAAAAAAATAAAGGAAAAAAAAAAGAGGCGGGAAGAAATAACATTTTTGGAAAAAAATGAAATATGATTTTACAAATTTCGAGGCAAAACTTTTCAATTTTTATGAGAAATCAATAGATGGAAACGTGCTACATAGCTGAAAAATTGACTTTAATTGAAAAAAAAAAATACCCCACATCCGGACTCGGGGTCTTCGGACTAAATGACGCGGGGTGGTAATGAAAATATACATTAAAATTTTATTTAAAAAATAAATAAATGTACAACGTTACTTCATTATAGATTAAAGGTACTAGTAAATGGATAAATATGACCAATTTTGGCTAATATTACTCATCAAAGGACAATGTCACTTCTCTACGGACAATAATACTCCACTATGATATTCTATTATCTCTTTATGGTCAAATATGACATATTATGGAGGAAGTGAAAAATAAAATCAACATTACTTCATAATGGATTAAAGTTACTGTAAAATGGATAAATATGATCAAATATGACCAATATTACTCAACAAACGACGATGTCACTTCTATAGGGATAATAATACTTCACTATGGTATTCAATTATCTCATTATGGTCTAATGTGACATTATGAAAAATGAAAAAATAAAAGTCAATATTACTTTGATATGAATAATAATACTTTATTTTGGTAATATATACTACATTATAGTTATATGTTGACCCTATTATAGTCCAATTTGCAATAGTACTCCATTATGGTCTGACATGACTTTATGAGGACTATTATTCTTCATAATGGCCAGTCGTACTCGATAAGGAAAATAGTACTCCTATAGGGATGATATTATTGTATTATGGATAGTTTAGTACCTCATTATATTCGATAATACTCAAAGTGGTAAAATATAATGCTGACATGGATAAATAATACTCTGTTATAATCCAATGTGATTCTTAATCGTTCACAATACTTCAAAATGGAAGTAATGAACTATGGTACTTCGTTATGAATCATAATACTCATTATGATTTGATGATACTTTATTTTAGTATCATTGTACTCACATATTCTTCCATTGTATCACAATATTTAAATACAAAAAATGTAGAATAAATTTTATATGATTGGTGGCAACTAGGAAATTTTTTTAAGGGACTAACTTTGGCATAGATAAATGCTAGAATTAATATTATCTATATTGCTCATTAAGGACGATGTTATATTTGTTGGTTTTGGTCTTATTTGTTCTCAATGTTAGTAAAATAAATTGAAGAGAGTGTTGACTTTTTTGTTTAGGGTTGCATAATTAACTGTAGCATTACATTTTTCGCTGCATACTTATAATATATTTGAAGTTCAAAGGTAATATTTGATTATTGGATACATAATTCGTAGTCATTTGGGACACGATTTCATTGACTTTGAAGTTCTACCATTTATATGGTAAAGGAAAATTGATTTTTTGGTACATAATTATAAACTCAATATGTATATATTATGTACAAATAGGTAGCACTGTTTAAATTAACTAAATATTACAATTAAACATACAACCATGTTATATTACAATATACAACAATATTAAAATGTTGCATACTTGTCATACATTACATCTTGAAGTTTCGGTGGAACAACTCTACCGCATATTTTTTTCTCATGGCAGTAATATTTTTTTCCACAAATATTGACTGGTAGTCCACCAGATTTGTTTTCAATCCATCTCAAAGTGAACATCCCCCAATCCCCACTACATGAAAACCACATATTTATTATGTCACAAACAAGTTTAACAAATATACGTGAGATACAGTCCATGAAGACTTGTAGAGTACGATTTTAAATAACAACCCGCGTTCAACGTACCTCACTGATTGTTGGGAAAATGTGTCATCCATCATTATAATCGTATACGACTTTAAACTGTCTGTGATTTCACGTCGGTGTTTGTAAATTTTAAAAACATGCAATATTTTTGGTATCAAATGGCATATGCATGTGGCATTTTCCTCATGGAAATGAGATGTTGTACTGTTCACGGATGGATCATATAAGTCTACATGCTTCTTAGTTATGTCTATGTGTGCAACGAGCCAGTGTTTGTTGCCATTGTTAACCGGTATTAGCATCTACAATTTTGGTTTTCATGTTAGTTAACACAATGTGCATGCCACATGGATAGCTATGAGTTTCTGACAGTATCAATTAATAAAATACAAAAACATTCTTACATAGTCACATGTCCACTAGGATATTCACCCTTGAATGCCTAGCAAAATATGTTGGTAGACTTAATCTCCAACAATGAATCGATTTTATCTTTGTGGCCTATAAACGTAGCTAGCTGCAAATAGAGGTGAAAATATGATTAGTAGGACTGTACGATGGTTTTTTGACACTAATTTCATAAGACACGTGGACAGTACACAACTCACCCACAACATGCAATCCAAAATTGCACAATGCTCTGAAAATGCCTCTGGGGCCATATACATCCTCTTTCTGATGTGGAATAGGCATGCGTCAATGTGCTGTACGTCCACAGTTACATAAAAAATGTTACGAATTTAAATTAACCACTTTTACCAATTTTGTTAAATATAATGGATTAACAATGGCAGGGTGAGGTTGAAGCGAACCTCCATGCCGTAAAATTCCATCAAAGAATGTTCGTGGGACGTTACCATATTCTTATCAACTGTTGTCGTTGGCTTGCTCGTCAAGTACCAATTAAGGAAGGCAATGAGCTCCTCATCTGTAGGCTTCGACATCGGGTTCCATTTCTTAGTTGCTTTCCGATGTGCCCCTGGATCCACCCATGGACTCTTCGTAACTTCAGATGGTTTGTATTCGCATCCTGCTCGACTTAGGGGCCCCATAAACTGCCCCAATTCCACGACATCATGGGTTGTCCAAATCTGATATGGCATGCATTCTTCCTGCTTATGCATATCAATTGCACTGTTATCAGTTAACAGTGATCGTGATCATCGTCAATATGTATATGCAAATCAAATACCAATTGGAGTAGTGACTGTGGTCGGCGTCGACATGTCACGATCCTCGATCGTATGACCCCATTTTGACTGTAACACCGAAAAAGGTTGATTGACGGGCAACGTAGACTCAAATTGCCCCGACCGATCATCGTTGATCGCAGCAAGTAAACCTCGATGCACCACATCGAAGTCTGGAGCATGCTGAGATTGATCCACACTCTGTGATGTATCATGCGCGGGTGGTGGTGTAGGATCACGAGGCGATAGCGTCTCGTGTGGCATCGAATGCGACACACATGGAGTGTTTAAGATAAACAACTTTTATGTTAATACTCGAAGCGTAAACAATTATAGGTAAACATTTTTAGGGAAAAGTACCTGACCGCTTAGTTTTTCAAGTATAGCATTAAGCTTGCTATTTATGTTGTTCATCTGACCCTGCATTGCCTTAATACGGCTACTGAATACATATTGACGCTGTTCAATCGCTGATTGGTGGCGGCCAATGCGGTCAACATTTTGATCCACACTGTCAAGTCGTGCAAGGATTGTTTCCATCTACCACATGACTCCGGCAAAATGTAAATATGTTAACTACCCATCAGCTGCAATAAATCACCAATAAAATTTATTTTGTGTTTAGGATTTGCCAAGACTTACCATGTTGTCACTGCGGTCATCCGTTGATTGGCTTGGTTGCACACTGGCTGCGTGCGTGGAAGGTGCTGCTGCATTTTCTTGTGCTGTCTCCTCAAGTTCTTCCACAATCGGTGGAAATCAGCATCTACGTTTGCGATGACCGTTAGCAAATACGGTCATATATGCTTGGCTCATTTCATCCTCCTTTGGACACAATGTCCAATGAACTTCAAGCTGCACCAAATATTAATACTAACATGGTTAATGGATGTGGATTTTATGAACACTATATGGGCATTCAAATGTTTTGTGTTAAATGAACCATACATTTTTCTTATCAAATATTGCATATTTAAGGCCTTCATAAGTCGGGTGGCTGGTTGCCTTCCACCCCAAAAGACGAGGAACTGCTTGGGAAATCCTACATGCCATACCATCATCCACTAGTTTGGGGATACTCTTATAAGCTCACACCTACAACATTAGCCAAAATTTCTAGTAAATATATACAGCAACATTAGATATAGTGGTAAGTATAAACCGGATCCAATTTATATATAAGATATATGTTTATGTATATTATATAGACGGGCGTACGGAAACACGCTATGTTGTACTATTTCATCTGAAATGCTAGAAGGAATCCTTTTACGTCGTGGCTGCCAGAATCATTTCACACTTCGCACGGTGGTGGCCGGGTGAAGAACCTATGCAGTGATTTAACAGTCTCGTTGTACAGAAATATCCCCCACAGATAGCTATTGAATTTATCTAAATCTTCAACAAGTATAGTAAATTTGTGCGGAATTAATGTTTTATGCGGCACACCTAAAAGTCCCCAATTCAGTAAATATAGTAGCGCCATCTTCACAGCATCCATAGTTTCCGTACCAAACTGTGCAGCCTCAAAACATTTCTGCAATTGCTCAATCTTGATGGACCTCAAGTTGTCTAAGTACTTCTCTCG
>QANX01000087.1:0-11451 GCA_003254975.1 Ochetophila trinervis
TCAATGCATCTGAGTATACGCATCGAATAACTGATATAGATTGTTGCTTTTTAAATAATAGATTACATTATCCATATTAGCATTTCTTTTTTTAATATATATCTTAATACCTTTAATATTAATCAAAGAAAATTATATAGCATCTATGTGACGCAGCTGAGCTGAATATTGAACAGAATATGTTGCATTTCACCAAAAAAAAAAAAAAGAACAGAATATGTGGTCCGGTGATGTTATGGACTTTGAGAAATAACCGAAAATAGGAGTGACCAATTCTATTTATGTCCTTGTGCAAGCCAGACCCTATCTATGTAGTTTTTTGACCTGTCAAATTTGTTAATTACTTTTTTATTCTTTTATTTTTTTATTCTCTCACATATGCACATATATTTGTACCCTCTCAGCCCCTTTTCCTACCTGCTCCACGGCCACAGTCAAACGTCTACACTTGTTTTATCTGTTTACTCTTTTAATACATTTCTCTTATCGATTTACCCTTTTTTTAATGATTTTTTTTTATATTTTTTTCTCTCAATTTTCCAAATGTATTTTCATATTTCTCTCTATAATCATAATCATAATCATTTAATATAAGTGTAATAATTATGTACAGTATTTTACTTTGTGTGGTATATTCAATTAGAATTTTTGAAGACTTTTACAAATTTTTTTAAATTATAGATTTTTATAGACTTTAATAGATTTTTATAGAGTTTATAAACATATGTTTAATTTTGAATGACTTTTATAATTTTTTTTAAATGATTTTCATAAACTTTGAACGATTTTTATAAATTTTTTTTTATGATTTATAAATTTAAACGAATTTTATAGACCTTTATGTTTAAAATTTTTTATATTATTTTACATAGCAATAAAAGATTTTTATACAATTCTGTTGATTTTCATTTTAAAAAACATTTTAGTATACTTTCATTAACTTTTAAATATAATATAAACTTTGTAATAGTATAATTATAATTTTTTACATCAATAAAATATTTTTTAACATAATAAAAATATAAATTATCTCAATAAAAAAATTAATTTAAAAAATTATTTACCAAAATTCATAAATATTTTTAGTTTTTAGTATTTAAAAATATTAGATATTCTATTTTTCATATTAAACAAAAGTAAATGAGTAAAAAAAACTAAAAAATAGTCATTTAGGTCTTTTTTCAAAACAAATCACAGATTTATTGCAATTTATTATATTTATATATTAAAAAATCAAAAGTTGTATTTCTATAAAAAATAAAAAATTATTATTAATTATCAACAAATATATAATAAAAAGAACAGAAAAAAATCAATAATTTTTTTTGTTAGACTTTGGTTTCGCAATAGAAATGAGATGAAGAAGGAAAAGAAGAGAGATGAGGAGGAAATAGCTTAAAAATAATGTATAATATAAATTTTATTGGAATCATTTAAAAAAATTTTAAAAGTCTATAAAAATTTTAGAGTAAAGTGAAAAACTTTTTATAAGTATAAAATTTTCATTTTTGACTAAAAAACTACAAAAGCATTTTATTTATAAAAGTCTTTAAAAGTCATTACTTTTATAAACTTTTAAAAAGTTTTAATTGAATACCTCATAATTTTTATAAACTTTTTAAAAGTTTAGGTTAAATACCCTATAACTTTATAAAAATTTTAAAAATTTAGATTGAATACATCTAAATTTTTTAACTTTACAAAAATTTTCTAAAGTCTTTATTAAATATACCCCATTAATATATACAATAACTACTTATCATGCTCTCTTGAGTGAAGTTGCCCATTATTTAATTGGCAATAATACATTGCAACCATCCTATGTATAATTTTACTGATCTGATAGTTGTAATGATAAAAATAGTGGATGACATATATTATCATTTACAATTGAACTACTAATGTCTTGAATATAACATTGGTACATTACTAATATTTATAATTTAATAATATTTATATCTAAGTACTAATATTTATAATTTAATTTTAGTTTTAATTATAAAGAATTTAAGCAGCAATTTTTAATTTTTTTAATTGCACTTTTTTTTTCTTTTTTTTCTTTTTTTGTTGTTGTCTTTTTTCTTCTTTAGCTTTCAATTTGCTATAGTTGTTTAAATTCTAACAAAACCAAAATTTTACTTTTTATATATTTTGTTTCAAGGAATGTGTTTATTTTATTATTATTATTATTTTAAAAATTTAGTAAAACTTGAATTACCTGGACTGTTAACATAGCAAATAAATATGTTGTATTTTTAATTGTATATATTTGTATTTTTCCACATCATAAATTAAAAAAAATTAAGTGTTATTATAAACAAAGCATGTTTTACATATACATGTATATGCACTCTGTAAAAGGGGAATCCCAACTAAAGAAATGCTATTTTGGGTACTTGAAATTAATTAACACAATCTTACAGATGGGATTGCACTATGCCTGCATTTTGGCTAAAGGAATTTGCAATTATATATGGTTCATCCAAACAACCTTATAGTCATATATCAAGTTGATATGATGTTATAGTTTTGAAATCGGAATCTCTTTTATTAAGTTTTGGATTGCTTTTAAGAGTTTATGTTTAAAAATTTAATTATTGATTTATCAGGTGCATATAAGATATCAAATTGCACAAACAATAAGGTTCTAGTAGCTCAATAATATCTATATAAGTCACTAATGCAATTTTAAATAGTTTTAGTTTTTGAAACAATTCAATGATTGACGAAAGATTGAATTATAGAAGAGTATTAATGGTTTATGTTAAGGTTTTATTCCTTAATGTCTTTATTTCTATTTGTACGCTTTTATTTTGCAGGCTTGCCATTTTACTCACTTAGTGATGTTGTTTTGCTTACTAGATTAAATTCAGTCTCAAGCCCTGTTTCAGTTGCACCGGTCCAAGCCCAATGTCATACGACACCGTTTCACTTCTTTATTGCTTATCCCTAATACCACGAGATGTATATATTTGTTATGTGGGTACTATAACAGTCAATGTGTATTTTGGTTTAAGCAGAAAGGCAGAGAGGCGATTAGGGTTTGTGTGTTCTTCGTGTAATTTTCATCTTCTACCTTTTTGTTTGTCAATTCTTAGTGAAGAAATCTTCGTGATTTCTTAATAATTTTGGTCTCAGTGTATTGGGGTTTTCTTTGTGGTTAGTTTACGTTTTGTAGAATTCTTCTTTGTACAAACTTTTTTATAAAAATAGATATAGCATAGGCTCTAGAAACAGAGCACCAACGATGTTGCCAGAATTTATCTGGTGAACCTTATTAAATTGTGTGTTGATTTATGGTTTTTCTGAGTTTTTCTTTAACAATTGGTATCAGAGCTTTAGGGTTTCTAGAAGTAAGTTCCTTGATGTTTTCTATCTTTAGAAGCCTCTCTGTTGCGTCAGTTTATAGCATAGGCTTTGGAAACAAAGCACCGAGGACATAGCCAAAATTTATATGGTGAACCTCATTAAATCGTGTGTTGATTTATGGTTTTTCTAAGTTTTTTTTTAACAATTGGTATCAGAGCTTTAGGGTTTCTAGAAGTAAGTTCCTTGGTGCTTTCTATCTTTAAAAGCCTCTCTGTCGCATCTGTATTCTTGTTTTTGGACAATCTGAGAAGGCTCTGTACAAATTTTATCTATGTAGGTCCATAAAGGTTTTTCAAAGTCTTTGTGTTTTACTGTGTGAAGATTTGCTCTCAGATCTTAGGGTTTTACCTTTCCTGTGTTGAAGAATCTAGGACAACCGTGTGTAGGCAGAGTCTTAGGTTTGTCTGTGAATCTTGGATAATTTTTCTTAGAATTCTTTGTTAGTCAAATAGATTTTTCTCTCTATGTTAGAAGAGGTCTAGATCTTGTTTTCTGGTTCGCAGTAACATAGACTTTACCACTATCAGGAAGATCCTACGGTACCGATAATGAAAGGTTTTAGTGTGTGTTTTATTTCCTCTTCTTTGTATTACTTGAATATGTTCCTTTATTATTTTTTGAATTTGTTTCTTCAATATTTTTTTAATTTGTTTCTTTAGTTTTTGAATATGTTTCTCTATTATTGTTTATCTGTGTTTGTTGTATTTGGCTATTATTGTTTCTTGTTTCTTTTACTTTTTGTGACTATGACTTCAAAAGTTGAAGTTAAGATCTTTGATGGTAAGGGGGATTTTTTTCTCTAGAGAAAGAAGATGAGAGCCACTCTGGTACAGTTACGGGTGACCAAGGCAATTGATGGTATGTATATTTCTGGCACTTCTGATGAAAAAAAAAAATTGACATGGATGAGGTAGGTTTTAGTACTATTATTTTGCATTTATCTGATAATGTTTTACGAAAAGTTGAAGGTATTAAAACTACTTCTGAAATATGGACTAGGTTAGAACATTTGTTTTTAACAAAATCTCTTCTGATAAAATATTTGTACTTGAGCAGTTTTTTGGATTTCGTATGCATGTTAGTAAAGATTTAGATATTAATATTGATATGTTTAATCGTCTAATAATGAATCTGTCAAACTGTGGTGAAACTTTTTCTGATGAAAAATGTGCTGTTATATTATTGAGTTCCCTGCCTAGTATTTATAAAGATGTGAAAAATGTTATTAAGTATGGTAGAGATACTTTGATTGTTGATAATATTGTTAATGCCCTTAGAGCTAAGGATCTTGAGTTAAAATCTGAGAATAAAAATGAAGGTCTAAGTACTAGAGGCAGACAACCTGTTAAAACTTTTAACCGTTTTAATAATAATAATTATAATAGACCTAAGTCTAGGAGTAACTCAAGACCTAAGTCTAAGTTTAATAACATAAAATGTTATTACTGCAGAAAACAGGGACACTATATAAAAGACTGTTTTAAGAAGAAAAATGATGAGAAAGAAAAAGGAAACAGTAATAATTTTGATAATGGTGAATTGTCTATTATCTCTACTGATGTTGATTCAGGTGAAGTCTTACTTGTTTCTTCCTCTATGCACGCTAATGAATGGGTCCTTGACTCTGGTTGCTATTTTCACATCTGTCTTGATATTAATGCTTTTCAATCCTATACTAAAATTGATTCTGAAAAAGTCTTGTTTTGTAATAATCTGTCTTTGTGATATTTCTGGTATTGGTAATGTTATTTTACAAATGGATGATGGATCTACTGTTACTTTAACTAAAGTAAGACATGTACCTAAATTAAAGAGAAATCTAATATCTATTGGTATGTTAAATGAATTTGGATTATCTTGTAAAATTGAAAAAGAAACAATGAAAGTTGTTAAATGGTCTTTAGTTGTTATGGAAAGGTGTTAGGAGAAATGGCTTATATGTTTTACTTAGCAAAACCTGTGTTAATACTAGTAATTCCTCTATTGCTTTAAGTTCTAAAAAGTTTTTTTTATGGCATGAAAGATTAGGACATATTAGTGATAAATGACTGTATTATCTTAATAAAATGGATGTGTTTGGCAAGGTTAAAATAAGTAAGTTAGATTTCTATGAAAACTATGTGCTTGGTAAACAGCATAAGATCAATTTTAATCTAAGTATAGAATATGTGTATGCTGATTTATGGAATCCTACAAAGACTCAAAACCAATCTGGAAAAATATTTTTTTTGTCTATTATTGATGATCTCTCTAGGAAAGTTTGGATATATTTGTTGAGAACAAAAGATGAAGCTTTTCATAAATTTAAAAAGTGGAAATTGCTTGTAGAAAATAAAACAAATAACTCTGTTAAAACTTTGAAAACTGATAATGGTTTGGAATTTTGCAATACTATTTTTGATATTTTTTTGTAAATTTGATGGGTTGAATAGACATAGAATAGTAAGGCACACACCTCAACAAAATGGAATAGTTGAACATATGAATATAACTTTGCTTGAGAAAGTTAGATGCATGCTTGTTTCCTATGGTCGTCCTTATTTGTTTTGGGGTGAAGCAGTTATAAGTCTTCCTTATTTGTTTTGGGGTGAAGCAGTTATGACAGCTACTTATTTAGTTAATCACCTTCTACTGCTCTAGATTTTAAAACTCATGAACATGTTTGGATGTGCTACTTATGCACATTAGTCAGAGGGTAAACTAGAGCCTAGAAGTACTAAGTGTGTTTTTCTAGGTTATCCATTAGGAACTAATAGTTACAGACTCTGGGTGAGAGATGTAAAGGGTTTTAAAGTCATAATTAGTATAGATGTAGTCTTCAATTAGTCTAGTATGCCTTGCAAGTTAAAAGAGTCTGATGTTAGTAAATCTGAAATAGGAAAAGAGTTAGAGAGTTAGACTTAGATACCATAGAGGATAGTAATGAGTTTAGAAGTGAGTTTAGTATTCCCATAGCTAAAATTTAACCTAATGGAAAAGAAATCGAACAGAGTCAGTTAGATAGACAGTCTAGTGAGGAAATTGAGAATGAACCAAATGAAATTCAGTCCCCTAATTCTAAAACTCATGCTTCCCCAGTATACCTTTTCACTAAAGATAGAGTCAAAAGTCAAGTAAAGTCAAACAAGAAATATGCATTCGCTGATTTTATGGCTTATGCTTTTGTAACTTTTCAAGAGTTATATGAAAATGAACCCAAAACCTATTTAGAAGCTATTAGGTCTAAGCAATCTTCTAAGTGGAAAGAAGCTATGCTAGATGAAATGAAGTCTCTCAGTGTTAATAAAACCTGGTTCTTAGTCAAGCCTCATCCTAATCAAAGAGTTGTAGATTATAAATAGATTTACAAGGTTAAGGAAGGTATGTTTGCTACTGATTCTGTTAAGTTTAAAGCTAAGTTAGTAGCCAAAGGCTTTACTCAAGTAGAAGGAGTAGTTTATAATGAATTTTTTTCCCTGTAGTAAAATATACTACTATTAGAACTGTTTTAGCTTTAGTTACTCAGTGTAATTGGGAATTAGAACAATTAGATGTTAAGACTGCTTTTTTGCATGGTGACTTAGAAGAAACTATATACATGAGACAACCTAAGAGTTTTAAGATTGAACAGAAAGGTGTGGAACTTGTTTGTTTTCTTATCCCTGTCTGGTCTAAAACAATCCCCTAGATAGTGGTATAAGATATTTGATTATTTTGTAGTGAATATTGATTTTCTTAGAAGTCAATATGATATTGTTTGTATTTTAAAGATTTTATGACTAGTAGAGTTGTGTATCTTCTACTTTATGTAGATGATATACTTATTGCTGGTCCAAATTCCTCAGTGATACAGGGAGTGAAAGAGTTACTCAAGATTGAATTTAATATGAAGGACTTGGGTATTGCTAAAAAATATTTTAGGCATCACTATTACTAAGAATAAGTTTGAAAGAGATATGAGTTTGTCTCAGTCTTCTTATATCAAGAAGATTCTTTCTAAATTTTCTATGGAAACTTCTAGGATAGCCTCTCTTCCTCTAGGTCCTCACTTCAAACTTTCTAGTGGAGAATGTCTTTCTACTAAGTTAGAAAGAGTGGTGTATACTATGATCTGCACTAGGCCAAAAATAGCTTTAGGTATAAGTCTTTTAAGTAGGTTCATGGCTAATCCTGGAAGGATACACTGGGAAGCCATGAAGTGGTTGTTTAGGTATTTTATGGGTACTAAACTTGAAGGTCTTGTTTATAAAAAGAGTAGAGAGGATGTTGAGTTACTTGGTTTTGTTGATTCTGATTATGTTAGTGATAGGGATATGAGGAGATCTATTTCTAGTTATGTGTTTACTTTGTGTGTGAACTCCACAAGTTGGAGGTCTCATTTTCAGTGTGTGGTTGCTTTGTCAACCACAGAAGCTAAATATATGGCAGCTACAGAAGCTGCTAAAGAAGTAATCTAGTTAAAAGGATTGCTTGAAGAGCTTAAAGTTCTCAAACAAGAAATCGTTTTGTTTTCAAATAGCGAGAGTGATATTCATCTCTATAAAAATCCAATTTTTCATGAAAGATCTAAGCTTATTCAAGTTAAATATCATTTCATTTGAGATCTTATTGCTTACAATGTTTTTAAGATTGATAAAATTCCTATAAAGTTTAATCCTTCTGATACGGGAACTAAGTTATTACTTGCTTGCAAGTTTAACACTTGTAAAGGTTTGCTTTGAATTGGAGTGAACTAGTATGTTTATACTTAGTTATTTTGTGTGACGATGTTAGGTCTATGCTATATTTGTTATCTATTTTTCTAGTCTTTAAGGATGATGAGGAGAATTGTTAAGGTTTTAATCCTTAAAGTCTATATTTATATTTGTAAGCTTTTATTTTGCAGGCTTGCCGTTTTACTCACTTGGTGATGTCATTTTGCTTACTAGATTAAATTTAATCTCAGGCCTTGTTTTAGTTGCACCGGTCCAAGCACAATGTCATACGACACCGTTTCACTTTTTTACTGCTTAACCCTAATACCACGATATGTATATATTTGTTATGTTGGCACTGTAGCAGTCAATTGTGTATTTTGGTTTATGTAGAGAGGCAATTAGGGTTTGTGTGTTCTTCGTGTAATCTTCATCTTTTACCTTTCTGTTTGTCAATTCTTAGTGAAGGAATCTTTGTGATTTCTTAATAGTTTTGGTCTTAGTGTATTGGGATTTTCTTTATGGTTAGTTTACGTTTTGTAGATTTCTTCTTTGTATAAACTTTTCTATAATAATAGATAGAGCATATGCTTTGGAAACAGAGCACTGAGGACGTAGCCATAATTTATATGGTGAATCTCGTTAAATCGTGTGTTGATTTATAATTTTTCTAAGTTTTTCTTTAACAGTTTACTATCTAGTTGATATGATGTGAATGCAACTATGCATGAGGCAGACACACATCAAATTGATCATATCTGTTTTTCATCAAAACTTATTTTACTAGCGATGATCATAAGGTTGAAATTTCAAAATGTATTAGTAATCTATATGAATCTAGAGATCTACTCTATATAGGTAAAGTGAACCCCATATGGATCCATGGACTAATATATTTTGTAAGATTCAAATCTTTAAAAAATCTAAACGTTGATTAAAAAAAATTCTAATGGTAAAACATTAAGTACTTTTGATCATATGAGCCTAGTTTAGTGTGTGTTTGCGCTTGTGTGTGTGTATATATATANGTGTTTGCGCTTGTGTGTGTATGTGTGTGTGTATATATATAGCAATGTTATTTTCAGGATATCAAGACTATCAGAGTTGTCACTAAAATTATGTTTAGTGATAAATTTGAAATTGTTGTTACCAAAAATGTTATATTTAGTGATGATAGTTTTCAATTTTATAACTAAAATAACTAAAATAATTTTTAGGACAGTTCTGATGAAAATTTCTATCAGAACGTCTGGATAATAACATTTCTCTATAATATTTTTTGCACTGAGATTTTTCTTTTATGCAGTTTTAATGAGCCCAATGAGTTTCTTTTAAGCATTGTTGCTTTGTTTTTATTTTCTCGTGTATTGACTTTTATTCATTTTTAATAATATATGCTTGATGGTGGGTTTTTGATTTTGGAGTGCCGATCTGATTGAGATATTCTAGTATTTTCCTTCTTCCTAATAGCTCATTCTGATCATCATTGTTGAGTGAGGTTGACTGATCAATTAATATGCTTCTTATATCCATACTTATAAAGCTATAGGATCGAAACATGCCCCTTATCCCTTTTAGATTAGAATTTCTTGTGTTTTTTTCCACTTCAAATTAAAAAAAAAAAATTAATAATAATAATAATAATATTATTATTATTATTTGCAGTAGGATGAATTTAAATTTAACTATATATAAGCAAATTTAAAGATCTTATTTGATCAATTTATTGTAAATCATATATACGTATATATTTTCATCAAAAAAAAATATATACGTATATATGATTCAATATTATATATTATTATATATTGAAAGGGCGATTCGTAAGTGTAAATGTTGAATATATATACTACAATTTAAGTATGAAACAAAAGTTTTTTGTGCATAAACTATCTCCTAGCTTTTAATGGTAGGTGTGGTAATATTACAAGTCATATACTTAAGTGACACTTCAATTGACTATTCAGTTATTAAATCCATTAACTATGCCCATAAATGTACTCTGGTCCATGAATTTTCTATTTTCTATTTTTTAATTTTAATTTGTTCACTTTAGTTCTTAAACTTTAGTTTTTGTTGCATTTTTATTTTTTTTGGGACTACTTTTTAGTAGTTTTTAAACATATAGTGCATTTAATGCAACATAAAAGGATCTTTTGGAATGTCTAATTTTGTAATTTCATTGTCATCTCATGTTATTATAGTAGGTGTATTGCATATCTCAAAACTGCTAAAGTTAGACTTAAAAATAATTCAATAATCAAAATGCACCAAAAAAGTACAAAAAAAAAAAAANGTAAAAAAAAAAAAAAAAAAAAGGGTTCAAGAAGTGCAACTTTAAACAAACTTCAGAGACTAACAGAGTCAATAATCATTAATTTTTTAAAAACTAAGTGTTATTAACACTATTAGTTTCTGAATTATAGTCATATATATTTGCAGTTTGGTACTTTTCTTTTGGCATTTTGATTCCTAAACTTCAATTTTTGTTATTCTTTGATTTTTAAAACTGTTCTTAATTAGTATAAATTTTAGCATGTAGGTGCAATGCATGGATCAAAACCTTTAAAAATTAGATTAAAAATAGTTTGAAGTACCAAAATGTAACAAAAACTGGAGTATCAGAACAAAAATGCCAAAAAAAGTGCAAAAATGAGCATAGTTCATAAACTAACCGTGTCATTAATCTTAAAACTACAAACTTAATTGAAATATATGATAACGCTTAACACTAGTTACATCTATCAGTGTAACTTCGGAGAAAGTTTGTAGCTAAGAGATCAAATCTCTGGTGATGATAGTGCTTGAGGAGCATGTATAAATTAATACCCAATTCAATTTTATTTTATTTTGACTTTATTTTATAAAGTAATCCAAACAAAGCAGTATCCTTTTCCAACTTTGGCAAGAAGCAAAGCAAAAATTGGATGATAACCTTTCATGCTGACTAGTTAGGTATGGATCGAAAAGCATCAATATCCCCAAAGATAGATGCCCTCTTAACGAATCGCCCTTTCATCCTTGGCCTCTTCTCAGCATTCAGCTTCCTAACTTCGTACCTTATTGTTTTCGACAGTAACCGTGTTCTTCGCTTCGCTTTGTACCTTAAAATACTTGCCTCTCTTCCTCCACCACTGCCTCCTCCATGATCTCCTCCGGCTCGATTATTATTATCTGTATAATCAAAACCCTGCAATTTTTACACAAACCCAATCCAATAATTAACAAGTTTTCTGATAATTATAATCAAAATTTCAAACCACACCCGCATATGCTATTATGGGCATAGTCGTTCATATCAGAGTATTCATTAATAGTCACTCTGATAGGGAATTTCTAATTTATTTAAATCAGAAAATATTTATTAGTTGGTTATATTTTCAGTTGTTATTAGAATTCAAATTTAAAT
>QANX01000087.1:12378-35752 GCA_003254975.1 Ochetophila trinervis
TATGGCATTTCAAAACTGTTTAGTTTAAGAAAAAAAAAAACATAAACTCACATATTGGGCTTGTTGTATAATGTGGACACCAGGTGAATTTCATATCATTTATATATATATATATATAACTTTAGATTTTATAGCATTTAAAACTATTAGGTTAAAAAATTTTTTTATACAAAATACAATAATTGAGTATATTTTACTGTTTTAGTCTTTTTATTTTTTATTTTTTTGGTTTTATTTTTTAAAATTTATAGCATTTAGAAGTATTTATTAAAAAAAACTAAATAAAAAAATCAAGAAAAAAAAAAGAAAAAAAAATTTATTCATTAGGCTCTATAAATTTTTTAACATGTGAATTTTATAACACAATTATATATATATATATATATATATTTATCATGAATGTTTTCCTGGATTATGGACCCCATACTATGATGGGCTCCATTAAATTTTTAATTTTTGATTTTGAATTTATAAGTTTATAAAGTTGTGATAAATTAAAAAGAAAATAGTTTAGAATAATAGTTTAGGAAATCATAGGCTCCGGAGCCAAAGAGGAAATTTCTCAAATATACATATACACACATATATAGTTGTGGTACATGATGGAATTAAGAAGTTGCCATGGGGTGTTTGTCATTTGGTTGCATGTGATTGGTGAGAAACCATGACAATAATACAGTGATGGGGTGAATATATAGTGTTTCGGATAGTGCTATAGAGGATCGGATAGATGAAGATTAATAATTAATTACCTTGAAGTCAGGCCCGAAGTGGTCGGCATTAAGTTCTGGTGGAATTCCGGTTGTCCATGGGGATGCTTGGTTATCCCAGGCAGCGATAACTGCTTCATAATTCAGCCTCAAAAATGTCCCCTTCTCTTTCTTCATCATCATCTGCTCCTTATAATTATATGATCCTTCATTATTCACTATTTTCGTCTCCGATTCCAATGAATTATTATCTATGTTGTTTTCGTACTCTTCCTCCCAAGGCGCTGGTGGTAAAAATTGATCAAATTTGTAAAAAATCCAATCAGGTTCTAATTGATCGCCTGAAACAAAAGCTTCCATGTGTTTTCTTCTTCTTCTTCTTCTCCTTCTTTTATAGTACTCTTGGGATTTAGATCTCTACCTTGCAGTACTGCTGTTAGGTGGCAATGAATCACACTTTTGTTTTCAGCACTTGATAAAGTACTATACCGATACCAGAGCACCACAAAATTGAGATGCTTTTTGAGTGTTGAGTAAATTTTCCGCATGTCGTATATATTCATGAGGTGCGCTTCCTTCTATGTTTGGTTTTATGACAAAGGGATCGATTTGTTTGTATACCAGCGTTTGCCGAATAATATAGCTAGTTTAGTGGAATTAAATGGTAATATTGGTAAATTGAGAAATATATGTGTCCCATTATCAATGTCTTTCTTCATTTGTCTTTATTAAAAAAAAAAAAAAATACGATGATACAATTTTTAAAATCTACGATAATTTAACATAGTATTAAAATTATTATTAATAGACTCAAAATTAATCAAAGCTTAAATTTTTAAAATTACCAAATATTTAACAATCTTTATCTATTCGGCTAGTCTTTTACTTACACAAATATTTATGAGACAAATAAAAAAGCACACAGTGAAATATTATATGTTAACAAAGAAATTGCGAAAACAATTATCTTTTACTTTGAACCCTCAGCTAAACCTTTTTTTTTTCTTTTTTCTTTACCATAGCACCTGTGAATTATAATATATGTATAAATATATATATATATAATATTTTCTACTTTTTCTTTTCTTTTATTTTCTTTTTGTTTGTTTGCAAAAAGAGATATTTATGAAGACTTTTCTTTCATGGAAACTTTTAAAGTGCTCTTGTCACTTGTCTGTCTTTTTTCTTAGTAGATGATTAAATTCCTATGCAGTAGATTCCTATGACAAGTACGTACATAGAACTAAAGTACGACAACCACCAATGATATGACTTTATTAGTTGACAATTAATTGGTGATATAAATAAAAATTGATCCTGCTTGTTAATTAGATTAGCAGCATGATTTTGTTTTTAGTGATATTTTCCTTCGCATATATATAAAATTTTGTTACAGTTCACTAGCCTTAAAGAATTTTTGTGCTCTAACTAAGTACATATATGCACTTTAAAGCAACCATTATGCTCAAAACTTAAAAATTTGAAATGCACCACGACTATGAAAATTGAAAAGAGCTATTTACTTTTTCAAATATATGACTACGTTGCAACACAAAAATGTCATAAACAATGTTTCTCAATTGCATATAAACGTTGGTGTTTCAAGATCACTTACATTTATCTTTTAAAATGACAGAGGTATAAAAACGACGGATCGTTGTTTTTAAAAAATTAAAATGACTGATCGTGTGTAGAAAAATTTGGTTCCATCTAAGAACCGTTCCATTTACATATGGTTGACATGTGGCAAGGACATCAAACATATACGTCGGTTCAGAAGGAACAAACGTTTTTGTTGGAGGGTTATAATGCTAGTTCAGCCAAAGAACTGACATTTATGTAGTGATCTAACAATATAGATGACATGTGTCATGATCTGTTTATATAAACATCGGTTTGCTTTGAACCGACATTAATAATTAAGCTTATACATGTTGGTTCGTAAAAAAAACCAATGTTTATGTTTCATTGTCCATGTGGATAGACGTATGGCAGGAATAAAACAACTAATTGAAGATTTTACAAATTGAACTCTTCTAAAATAGCCGTTATAAATATATAGCAACTGTAATTTTTGCTTATATATGCATTTTTTTTCCTATTATATTAAATTAAGATCAAATTCTCTCTATTCATTAAAAAAAGAAGAAGATAAAATTCTTTCATAATCTCCTTCAACTTTCTTTGGTGGTGATTAGAAATATTTAAATTGCTTCGTTAATAACTCTCCATCAATTTGTTGTTATAAAAGTTGATTGTCAGCAAAAAATTTTCCATCCGGCCAAGTAATATTAAAATATTAATTACATTAATTATTTACTTAATTGTAATATCATTTAAATTAATTAGTCATATATTTTTATGCTTTTCTTTTATAAATTTAGGAAATTTATTAATTATTAGGTTTTTTTATATAAATTCCCCATTCATATATATGCTGTGTTTATTTTTAAAATTATTTTGTTTGTTTAACTTTTTGGTATTATAATTTTATATAATATTGTTGTATATTGCATATTAATTTTATTGTTGTTAATTTTAGAGTATAATAATTAATTGAAATTTTTTGCTTGTATTAAATAACTGCCTTTTTTTTAATTTTGTAAATAATATTATTTGTTATATATATATATATGTTGTTTATTTAATTATATATATTTTTCTCACTAGTTATGAATTTATGATTTGCTACATATTTATTGTTGTCTATTTATTTATTTATTTATTATTGATTTATTATAAATTAGTTGTTATTTAAATTATTAATAATATTTTTTTATATACTATAAAATAATTAATTTTTAAAATTAGTTGCAGTTAATTGATGTTCAAATAGATAAAATAGACAAATCTTGTATAACAATAGTTAGGAGAAGTGCTGCATTTAAGAAGAGTTATGAATTTTTTTTTAGAATTTAGTGAGAAAAGTGCAAATAAATATGGTAAAATTTGATGTCCTGCATGGAATGTGAGAATTTATTTTTAGCACTATATAAGAAGTCAGATGACATGTATATTTTAATGGGTTTGTTACAAATTATCATAAGAGGATTTTGCCTGAAGAAGAGTTTGAAGGATATCATGGAGATTATTCAAGAGTTAGTAGGATTAGTCAAATCAATAACATTGAACGTCAGTATATGGACACAAATACAAATGATGAAGATGCGGTGGATAATAATATTGACATGGTGAATGATGTTTTTGACAATTTTATAGATAATCCTGATGAATTTAAAAGGTTGTTGGAGGATGTAGAAACACTTTTGTATCCAGGTTGTACTAACTTTACCGAACTAGATAGTTCGGTAAAGTTGTACAATTTGAAATTGAAATATGGTCTTTCAGCAAAAGTTTTTCTGAATGATTAAAGTTGTTGCAGAAAATGCTACTAAGCGATAATGTTTTGCTAGATTCTATGTGCAAAATGAAAAAGACATAGGCAACATTAGGCATGGATTCTCAGAAGATACATTGTTGTCGCAACAATTGCATCCATTATAGAAAAGACACTACTATAGAAATAAGCTATCGATGACGGCCTTATTTTTACATAAACGTCGGTTAACAAAAAAAACTGACGTTGATACACTAATACGACAGTTATTAACTTTGGCGGATAAAGACGACGGGCCGTCGTATAAAAAAACAATCAACGACAGTTATAAACAAAACCGTCATCTATAATTTAATCAAAGGCGACGGTTTATAAAGAAACCGTCGCCTATAAATTCCTAAGACACGTGGCATCCATGTTGCTGCCACGTGTCTCTTTATACGTGTCTCGTTTTTACCCCTCTCTGAAAAAAAAAGACGACGGGCCTGGCTGGACCCTTCGTTTTTACCCTTCCCCGAAAAAAAAAAAAAAACTGCGGGCCTGGCCCTGGACCCGTTGTTTTTATTAAAACGGCGTCGTTTTATAGCTGTGTTATTTGGGTAAAAACGACGGTTCTAGAACCGTCGTTTTTAACTTCGTGTTTTGTTCTTTACACGCATCTTTCTCTCTCATTTTCCCACTTCTTTAGAAACCCTAAAGCACCCACCCTCACTTCTTTAGAAATCTTAAAGCACCTACCGCTGTTTGCTCATCTTCTACAGTGTCGTCGCCGTTTCCTCATCTTCTCCATTGTGGTATTACTTCTTCATTTCACAGAATATTTGTGATTTTTAACCCAAAAACTTTAAGGTTAGTGTTCGCCAATCTATTTAAATTGTTTTTAACAAATTGTGAATGCATTATTCCGTGAAAATGTTTGAATATGTGCATTGAAAAGTTTGAATATTGAATATAATGCATTATTTTGTTTGAATATTGAATGTATTTGTTAAGTTGGTTGTTAATTTGTATATTGTGTATATAATCAAAAATTGTATAAATTATCCGGTGATATATATGAAATCCGATGATATGTATGAGTTACCCGTACATATATTGTGTGAAAAATTGTAAATGAGAGTTTTGGTTTAATTAATAATTTTGTATAAGAGTTTTGTAATTAGAATATATTTAATATAATTTTGTTTTAATTTATTTAAAAGCCGCTGGAAAAAAAAAAAACATAGACGACGGTTCAAATCTTAAACTGTCGTCTATATATTTGCCTCGTGGACATCTTCGTGGCTTTAGCATGGTTTTAGACGTCGGTTTTGAACCGTCGTCGATGTTTTATGACTATCGACGACTCCTCATTAGACGACGGTTTTGTGTCCATCGTGTAAACACTTACGACGTCGGTTTTTCACCGTCATTGTTTACTCTATTGTCTAGTAGTGAGAGTATGCAGCACAATTAGTTGTCTTAAATGTGGAGAATCAAGGTGGAAGGAAACTGACTATGGAAGTAAACGTGTCAACGTCCTTGATAAAGTCATGTGGTATTTTTCACCCATTCTGCAGTAAGGATGTTTCAAAGTGTTGAGATAGCTACAAATTTGCAACCATTGATTGAAGATTTGAAGTAGGTGTGGGGAGAAGAGGTCCAAGCTTGGGATGCGTATAAGTGAGAATTTTTTACATTGCGAGCAGTATGATTGTGGACTATAAATGGCTTCTCAGGATATAGTAATTTTTCTAGTCATGCCATAAAAGGATATTTCACTTGTCATATTTGCAGTGGAAATTGCTTTGAAAAATGGTAGAGAAATGAGTTTTTGCGGACATAGGAAGTTTCTTCTGAGTGATCATCCTTTTCGAAAGCAAAAGAAGGCCTTCAATGGATTTCAGGAGTTTCATCTAACTCCTTTACCTATAACAGGGGAAAATATAGTTAGAAAACTTCACTCCGAGTCATTGAGAGTGGTAATAAGAGAAAAAAGCTACTGGTGATCAAGATTGCTGGAAAAATAAGTCTATATTATTTTAGCTTGAATATTGGAATTTATTATACGCGAGACATAATTTATATGTCATGCATATTCAAAAAATGTGTGTGAGAGCATTGTTGGCATGGCACATTGCTTAACATTCCTGAAAAATAAAGAAAGGATTTAATTCTCGATGGCTTGGTCGAAATGGGTATAAAAAGCGATTTGGCTTCTATTGTTGAAGACAAAAAGACTTATCTACCACCTTCATGCTACACATTGTCTAAAGAAGATAAGAATTTTTTCTACAAATGTTTAGCAAATTTAAAGGTTCCGAATGACTATTTTTCAA
This sequence comes from Ochetophila trinervis, assembly GCA_003254975.1. NCBI lineage: Eukaryota > Viridiplantae > Streptophyta > Magnoliopsida > Rosales > Rhamnaceae > Ochetophila > Ochetophila trinervis. Next base: position 18,744 of record QANX01000087.1, read on the forward strand.
ATTTTAGGAATATTGTGTCAGCGAAAGATTTGAAGTTGAAATGTATGAAATCTAATGATTTATATGCATTGATGCAGCAATTGCTTCCTTTTGCAATACGATAAGTCCTCCTAAAAAATGTCAGATGCGTGATCATGAGATTTTACTTTTTCCTCAATGCTATATGAAAAAAAAAAGATTGATTTTTCAAATTTAAACAGTATTCAAATAGATCATGTCAAGACATTGTGTTTATTTGAAAAGTATTTTCCTCTGTCTTTTATTTGTTTTTATTTTAGGGTTATTAACACCGGAGGTACCTGAACTATATCAGGTTTTACAAACGGGTACCCCAACTTTTTTTTTTTTGCATTTTAGTACCTAAACTCGCAAAAGTGTTTCACCATTAGTACCTACGTCCCTTTTTGTCCAAAAACTCTGTTAAATGCATGTGTGTTGCATGTGATGAACAATAATTTGTGTTTTTTCAGTAAATTTGATTAATTTTTTGTGATGAACAATAAATTAAAAAAAAACAAAAAAAAAAGAGAAAACAATTTGATTAATTCTTTTTCTATTTTTCAGAGGAAATTAGTGTCTTTTCATGTTATATTTTGTTGTGTGATTCAAAATGTTAGAATATTGTATGATTATATTGATAAAATAATTAGAATTTTCACCAAAAACTTCAACACTTGTGCAAATTGAAGTTTGAGTTGGGTTTCAATTTATGGTAGTTTCTACAAAAAATTGATCATTGGGCTTTGTCGGAAATGAAGAGACAAAATCAACAGGACAAATTTTGTCAAAAATGGTGGTTGGAATCATAAGATTCCAACGGGCAAAACAACTGAATCACGCAACCCGGTTCAGTGAAACAGGTCGACCCACAACCTGTCTCAAGGTTGGGGAAGACCCAAAACGGCGCCATTTTGGGTCGTCCCCAACCTTGAGACGGATTTTGGGTCGACCTGTTTCATTGAACGTGGTCTTGTGACCTGGTTGTTTTGTCTGTCGGAATCATATGATTCCGACCACCATTTTAGGCAAAATTCATCTCTTTATTCACGACGAAACCCAGTGGTCAATTTTTTGTAGAAACTACCATAAATTGAACCCAACTCAAACTTCAATTTGCATGGGTTTTGAAGTTTTTTGTGAAAATTCTAATTATTTTCTCAATATAATCATACAGTATTCTAACATTTTGGGTTTAGGGTTTAGAATCAATATTATTTGTGTTTTATGGAAGCAAGTACACCTTGACATACTTTGAAATACATCCGAAGTACAACTTTACTTCGAGGAAGTTTTATTTTTTTATTGAATATTTATTTATAGTTAAGCTTTATTAGAATGAGAAAAATACACATGAGGTTCCTGAACTTTGTTGCCTGTTACGATTAGGTACTTAGACCTTTTTTTTCTTGCAGTTTAATATTCGAACTTCATAAATATGCCGTTGTACATACTTGAGCCCATTTCCGTGTGAATTTTCCCATTAACCGCATGTGCATCTCACATGGTTAATAAAGCCAGGGGTAAGTGGCATATGTTCACCCCAAAATTCTCCAAAAACCTTCCTATATAATCATGTTCTTCATTTTAGGGGTCCAAAAATCAGAAACAAGCATTAGGACAAAATGAGGGCATAAAAACCACCAAATTTGTTAGTAAAGACCATGGAAGATGGAAAAAAAATGCTAGAGCAGATAATTTGCTACTGTGGGAGGCCAAGCATACAAAAAACTTCATGGATCGATAATAACCCAATAATAAGGTTTCATGGGTATGAAAAGTACATAGTATATTTTTATTTTTTGTGTAATGTAGCACCAAGTTTGGTTTTCATTTTAAATGGGAAAGTGAAAGGGTTGGGGTGTTTATTTATTTTGTTATTGTTGTGACTAAGAATGGAAAATCAACTATTGCGATTTTAATGGCTGAAAACATTGGATTTTTTGTGTGAGAGGATTAAGAGTTTGCATTTTTGGAATTGTTGTGATTTGTGTGAGTATTATATTGTTTAAGAAGTACATAGTGTTTTTCTAAAACAAGTAATTGACCTAGAATGCTTAGATTTAGTGAAGGTAAGGTGATATTGGATTGATGTTTGTTTAGTTAAGTTATGTTTGTTTAGTTCAATAGCGAAGGTAAGGTGTTGTAGGGTTGATTCTTGTTTAGAAATTGAATTACTTAAACTGAAGTACTTAATCAGAATTTGTAAATTGAATTGCATTATTCATTTTTTTGCAAGATAGAAGCAAATGTGGATGTGTTTGTATGGCTTGATCCAGCGATTAAGGCAAATAATTCCAGGATTACTAAGAGGAATGTCAAGAATGGAAGAGGAAAATAGTTGGCCTGGAAAAATATTGGTTGTGCATTTTATTGGTTTAGTGATATGTGTAATTTTATTGTATTATGTAGTAGGGAAATGATGTTGATTGTATATTGATATGTGTTACTTTTATGACAATATAACATGTTTTGATTTGTAGCTAATTGTAATTCAAAAGGTTTTGTATGACACATGGTATGGTAATATATATGATGGATATTTTAGTGCATAATGTTAAGTCCCTTTTAGTTTGACAACTATTATGTATGTATACACATTATTTATCACAAAGAAACACAAAAATCACATTGAATTACAATTAAAAATATATTGGCGTTAAAATTAAAAAGTATTCTAAGTAAATATCATTGGCAACTTCAAACTTTGCCATGCATATCACATTTTGGCCTTACCAAACAGTTGCATATAAATACACAATAACTTAATCAAAAGTCTGCAATCACCTTGCCATATATAATCTAACAGATGTTCTAATCTATCGAGCTTGATTCCTATTGGATCTTCTCACTTGCAGTTTTTCCAATGGAACCATTATTATCATGTCACTATATTGAGTTGTTGGGGCCTCTGCTTGACCCTCTACTTGTGCATGTGATATTGTGGTTTTGGATCTTTTTACTACTCGATCTTTTTTTTTTGTGGTGCTGGCTATGGTGCTTGATGTAGAGTTGGGTGTTGTGCCTGCCTTAGTGCCTATGGTGGTTGGTATGGTGATGCATGTGGTGCATGCTTTGGTGCCTACCTTGGTGCCTGTGGTGTTTGGTGTAGTGGTGCTTGCCTTGGTATCTGCCTCGGTGCCTATGGTGGTGCCTGCCTTGGTGCATGTGGTGCTTTCCTTGGTGCATGTAGTGTTTTTTGTGGTGCTGCCTATGATGCTTGCCTTGGAGCTTGATATAGAGCTGGTTGTGATGCTTCAGTATTGACATCATCATCGTTCAGGTTAAAAAACACAATTAAAAATACACAAAGCAGCAACAATGAACTCAATATATAGAAATTAATAAATCAAAGGTTAGTAACTTGTACCTGTTCACTAGGACAGGCTACAAATGCCCTGCAAGTCCTTGAATTGTGGTTGCAGTCCCCATATTTGGTACATCTCATCTTGACTCTTGTCCTTTTTAATTTTGTTCCACAAAAAGAAACAATTCATTTTCTTCTAAGTTTCTTTGGTTGTCCAGGTTGTTTGTGTTGTCTAGAGGGGTTTAGCGGTGTAAAGCTTGATGTGGCCACATATTTGGACCATTCATAGGGCACACAACAGGATGTATGCCCTCATGAATGCCTCTTTTTTTTTGTAACAACGGTGTACAAATGAGACAACATCCATATTCCTAGATAATATGGCAATCATTGCATGTGAACATGGAATATCAGTTAAGTCTCAATCCCTCCAAGAACAAGTGTGTTGTCTTAAGTCCACCACATACTGGCTATCATTGGTTACCCTAACTTAGAATAATAGCTCCCTTGCTTAGTCACATATACATAACCGAGATTTAAACTTCAACTTCTCAACAATGGCAGACACTCTTGGTCCAAGTTCCCCATTCCATTTCTCTGTAGAAAGTCTCATTCTTGTCATTCTTTTCATCAAATATACCCTAAGTCCTTGCAACATGGTTATAATTGCCTCATCCTTTATTGGCACTATTGTTGAAATAAATGATTCACAAATGTTATTCAAAAGAATATTGCATTTTGGCCAAGTGATGAAATGCGACCTATTCCATTGAGTAGAAGATTTATTGTTAACCCACTCAAATGCTGCAAAATCATTTCATACAGTCTCGTCATGTAACTTTTAAATTTTAGTACTATCACAGCCTTTGCAGCAGCCTATAACATTTTTTTTAATGCCAACCATTTGAATTTTGTGCTAAAACTCTTATACAAATGCTAGACATAGTGCCTATTTTATGCATTAGGCACTAGGTCATCCAATGCATTCACCAACCCCTTCTGCTTATCTGACATGAATGTCCAAGCATGATTGTTCACAATTTCCAAATCTTGTATCAGAAACTCCAAAAACCAAAATCAAAAGTCAATTATGAAGTTAAGGAATTTTGGGTACGAAAAAGATGCCACTTACCCCGAGCTTTGTTCACCATGTAAGATGCATATGTGATTAACGAGAAAATTCACACGAAAATGGACTCAGGTATGAACAACAGCGTATTTATGAAGTTCGGGTATTAAATTGAAAAAAAAAATGTATAGGTACCTAATTGTAACATGCGACAAAGTTAAAGTATCCCAGGTGTATTTTTCTCTATTATAATTTTAGTGCCTCTGTGTGTGACCATGTGACCTAACTTTGATTTGTTCTAGGAAATATATGAAAAGAAGTTTGAGCAAAATGAATTCAAGTAAGTTTTATATGTATTGGCTAATGTTTAGGAATTCCAACTTTTTGTTACGTTGCATAATTGACGCATAAATTAATATTATGAATTCATTTATGCAAAATGAAAAGGAGTTGAGTGAACCAACTAACAATGTATTACAAACATTGAGGTGGATAACATTGGGGTCACGTTTTGAAGTAATGAAATATTCAGGCTATAACATCAATGGGATTCGATACTATACATTTGAAAGAGACAATAAGTGCATTAAACAGAATAATGGCATAAGCTTGATGGTTCAGACAATGCAGTATAGTGCAAAAGATGATAACCCAACATTCAGTGATATGACATTTTATGGTGTAATGGTAGACATATGGAATGTTGATTACATTAATTTTCGAATTTTGATATTCAAATGTGATTGGGTTGACAACAATGTTATGATTCATACTCCATTTACTTCATAGGTGCCTAATGAAGATCACGCTGTGGATGATAAGGATTGTGAGAAAGTTTGTATTTGTAATGATTGTATAGAAATATGGATTATAAATAAAGAATAATGAACTTATAAATAATATTATTAATATTTGAAATAAATGTATTATTAGTTAAAAAATAATTTTTGTATGAAAGATAGTTTTTTAATTGTACAAATAATATTATTGTTTGAAATATGACTATTATTAGTTAAAAAATAATTTTTTTGAAATATAATTTTTTAACTCTACAATAATATTGTTATTTATTATTAATAATCAATATAATATAACATGTTATTTATTGTATAATATAAAATATTTATAAATAGTATTGAAAATTATTAAAATATTTATGTTAATAGTATTAAAAAATGTAAATATTATTAATTAATATTATTATTTACACATTAATAAAAAAATATAATATAAATATTTATGTCAATACTATTTAATAATTAATGAAATGCTAAAAATGTAAGCTCACTAGTAGAACCGACGTATAAGCTAAACAGTGAGTTTAGCTTAAATGTTGATTCTACATTGCAACCTACGTATAAGTTTTCTACCATGTTGTAGCGAGCTTGTGTATAAACGTCAGGCATATGCTGGCCTTAGGGGTGTACATCGATTCGAAATTGATTTATTTTGGAAATAGCTAATTCGATCCAATTAGTAATCGGTTTTATTTTTTTTCAATCCGATCTGATCCGATCTATACATCAAATCCAATCCAATCCAATTAATAATTGGATTGGATCTGTTTGGTTAATTGGTTTAGCTTTAACTTTTATTTAATTTTTTTAGACTTTTTAAAATTTAATTTTTGAGTTTTTTTACTTTGAATATTTGACATTTAAGCTATTTTTGTGCCAAAAAATTGTTGGGCTTAAACTTTGTTTAAAAAATTACTTTTTTTTTCAAAACCTAATACATAAATGATTAAAAAAAATAACATGAAAAATAAACATGTTAAACTAAAACAAACAAAATTACTACACTAATAAAATAATCCAGTAATCCAACTCCAAATTTAAGCTAATACAACAAAGCCTACATATCAGTAATATTAAACTAATTGATATATGCTTTGTAAAATAATCGCAAGACCAGGCGCTTGGGGTAGCGCTTGGGGTAACGTCTGGCAATGTCTATTTGCTAGGCTACTTGAAAAAAAAAATAGAATCGCGAAACTAGGCGCCTAGGGTGGTGTTTAGCAAGGCCTGCCTACTGGGTTGCCTAAAAAGAAAAAGGAAAAAAAAGGTAATTGGTTCGGTTTGGATCATATTTTAACATAACAAACCGAACCAAATCGATATGATTATTGGTTTTGAACTTTCAAAACCGATACAATCCAATTACACTAAAATAACTGATCTAAACAAGTTGGATTTGATTGGATCGGTCGGTTTCAATGGTTGGTCTATTTTTTTACACACCCCTAGCTGACTTGGCATTTTTGCTTCAAATGGCGTTGTTTTAGACTCGTGTTTTTGGAATTTTAGGCACCTCCTCCTTTATTTTCTTCCATTTTTCCACAAGAAATCTTATTTTGCTGCAAAAACCCAAAGCAAAACCATTGCAAACCAAATTAGGTTTGGTATTCTTGCTCGATTTTTGGTCGGAATTTGACATATCTTCGCGGAAACTTTAAGGTGAGTATTCAACAACCTTCTTATGTCATTTTTATATTTTTTTTTTTCGTTTTGTAAATGTATGTGGGTATGTGTGAAATGCCAAAAAGTNATTTTTATATTTTTTTTTTCGTTTTGTAAATGTATGTGGGTATGTGTGAAATGCCAAAAAGTTGAATTTGAATGGGTTTATTTGATTTGTATTTGCTTGATAATGGAGTTTTGAGTTTGTTTCAATTTGAATTTGTGGGTTTTTTGCTCGGTAATGATTGCATATTGATGGGTGTTGAGATTTAACCCGTGAATGAGTTTGTTTGGGTAAATTTTTTCTAAGCAAGATTGGGTTGATGTTCTAATGGTGTTTTTGTTGAATAATGTTGAATACATGATAGGCAAATTTTTTTTGGCAAACCCGTGAATTGGTTTTTTACTCATGAATGGATTTAACCCAAGAATGAGTGTCAACAATGTTGAATATATGTCAGTGTGGTTTTTGTTTTGGTGATGGTTTTGTGGGTTTTGAAGTATTTTGAATATGGTGTGAATTGTTTTAGTGATGGTAATTGTTGTCACGTATATAGTTTGATCGTTTATTATTTGATTTTAAATGTTGGGTCTAATATAAAAATGACGAATATGTATATATGCCAAAATAATGCCGTAATTTTGCCCAAATTATACCCAAATTGTTAGTATATGTTAATTTGAGTTAAATGTTTTTTGTGAATTTGAGCTAAATTGATGTTAAGTTCTTAATTTAAGTTAAATTGATAAAAGTATATTTTAAATTGATGTTAAATTTAATTTAAGTTAAATTGATATTAAATTAGTGTATTTTAATTATGTCAAAATTCTTATAACTATATAAAATATGATTTTGTGTTATTTGTGAAATAATTGATTAGTTTTTGTCAATTTATAAGTGAGGAAGTTTTTATGATCTAATCTATTTTAATTTATTTATTTATATTTTTTGATGTTTTCTAGATATGGATCCAAATGATTGTCATTTTAACAATCCAAATGAAGAAACATCCAATTCAAGTAGAAAGTGAAACAATAATTAAGGACCCGTAAAACTACCGGATATTCGAAAACATATTGCAAGTGGAAGATTTATTCTGGTGTACACAATGAACATGGTGTTGGAGTGAATGAAGCTGGGCTAAAGTAAACAAGATATGAAGGTAGTTTGTTTAGGAGCATAATACCGATCAACTACAAAAGCTGGAATGAAATGCCACCTAGATTGAAGCAAACATTATGGGAGACAATAAATGTAAAACTATTTTTAGTTTTAATTATAGGAATTAGTTAATTTATTTTTTGTTATTATAATTTTATAACTAATAATTTATAATTTCTTATATAGGATATTTTTGGAAGTGATAACTCATTAAGGCGCAAGACTTTGAAGGATTGTACTGAGAAATGACGAAGGTTTAAGAGCTTCATGTACAACAAATTTGTGCTCCCCACCAAAAAAGGGGAGACATTGAAATGTTTGATGACGTTCTAGAAAAGTACAATAAACTTATTACACAGGGCGTTTGGGATGATTTTGTATAATAACGATTGATATCGGACTGGGCAGTAAGTAGATTTTACAAGTTTAACCATTTAAAATTTTTGTTAATGAAATTGTTATTAATTATTGTGTTATGTAATTAATGTTAGTTTTTAATTTTCCAGAAAATTCATAAGCAACGATGAGATTTAAGAAAAAGGAATTTGTACAATCATAGACTAATATGTATAGGATTTGCTAGATCAAAGTACAGAGAGGTGTTTAACTATATATTTATGTTTCTTAAATTGTTTTAATATATTTCTTTTAATATATATTTTTTACTATTTGTGTAGAAGGTGAGATTGAGCATACTAATATGTATTGGATTTGCTAGATTAGAGAACAAAAATGTGTTTAACTATATATTTATGTTTCTTAAATTGTTTTAATATATATTTTGTTCTATTTGTGTAGAAGGTGAGATTGAGCACCAATGATCCACTTTTCTGAGATACTTTATGGATGTTGGGTTATGCATATAATGAAATGAAATTCCTTACACCAGAAGCTGTTGCAATTGTAGCAAAACTTGTAAATTAATAATTTTATTAATATTAATTTCTTTAATATTTCATTTGTATTAATTAGTTTACTTACATTAATATTTTCATGCTTTATTAATATTACAGGATGAGTTTAAAGGAGAAAGTACTCGAGGAGAGTGGGATATTGTATATGAATTTGCCAAACAATATTTTGACTCACGTGTTCAGCATTCCTAAGCCCAAAGGTTGAGTACGGACAAAGGATAAACTAGTGAACCCCCGCTGAACACTGGCACCTCCCAAGGAAAAGAACCTAACAAACAAAGGAGAAACAAATTGCAAAGGATAAGCATATAAGACAACTGTCACATGCAGTTCATAATCTCTAAGAGAGTAATACATTATTGTCTGCACAGTTGGCCAAGATATATGATGACTTTGTGGCTAACCCTAATCCAGATTTTATGACTAATCAGCTTCTAAACAATATTTGGGCGGGCGTATTTATTCTTGATGAAGTGCAGCATGTCAATACTCTTCCTCTAGCTCCAGTACATCCTAATCCCTATCACATGACATCTACAAAGATCATAATTTATTTAGTTATTTGTAATCATTAATATATTATTTAAAATTTTCTAATATTTAATTAAATATTGTTTGCAAGGTCTACAGTGCAAGCTTTCCATATGCACCAGGAAAAATATAATTTCAGTTGGACCGATGTACCCTACAACCAATCTAGAAGCAATATGCTATGAGATACGATTGGAGAATGACAATGTGGTAAAGCAATAGGTCATTGAAGCAGCTCTACCACTTTCATTTTTTGAAATCACATTGGTAAAAGAAGTTGAGGGGTCATTTTATCCACGACCTTGGTTTTTAGTGATCATAACTAAAAAAGATGTAAATATTTATTTTTTCTTTCTTATACAAACTAATAGTTTTTGCTATTTTTTTAGTTATATAAAATTATTATATATTTGCAGATAGGGATAGCAAAGATAGCAACAAAAGGCAAGTCAACAGTTCATTCGGACTCGAATAGTTCGCGTCAATTACAGGCATCTCCACCAACCCAACATAGTTAGGGTGATCTTTTTAGTGCTGATGTGCCACCAAAGCTCAGATTGATGCATATGGTAGCTACTACCTTCTTCAACCAACCATGTGTCTTCTAGATCCAAATCAACTTGGTGATGAAGATGATCGGCAATTCTTATCATGCATTGCTGAAAAATGAGAATATCAACATATTTTCCAAACGCAGGACTTGGATGTTGATTCCATCTTGCTATATATATATCAGGTAATAAATTAATGTTTGAAGTTATTTTGCTTTAGTGTTTAAATTTATTTTATTATAATTGTTGTAATTTTTTTCCTGCAGGAAGTTGTACAAAGATATGTTTTGTACTACAAAAGATCTATTGTTTGGTTTTATTAATCCACGTGTGTTGCAATATGTTGGGTCTAATATACTGGCATATGAAGCTGATAGATTAGTTCAATGGTGAAAAGCTGATCAGGTTATTCCATTTCATTGTCAGTATGTTTTAATTAAATACATTATTATTATTTTCATAAATATATACATATAAACACCAAAGCTCGAGCGGAGTTTAAACAAGTAATAGATACATAAGTTAATTAATTGTCTTCAAATTTATTTTTATTATTTTTCTTATCATCATGCATACATTATATGCACACTTATGATGTGTCGGTTGCAAAGTGCCTACAAAAAATGAAATTAAAATATTAATATATACGATTCCTAACACTCTAATAAAAATGAAATAAACAATTAAGTACATTTTATATTTCTATCTCTCTAAGCCAATGTGTTATTCTTCGACCTTTGCACCTTTGGCTCATCCATAATGTCTAAGCTCTTATATATATCATTTTATAAATTAAAAAAATAGATAAAAACAAATCTAATCACTAAAATTCAACACTAGTCACAGATACATTCTACTGTAAATATACTTTAATTATCATTATAAATTTACATATAATTATATGTTTAGAATATATATTTACTAATGCATTAACTTTTTTTATTTAATTTGTATATACAGTTTAAAAAGTATGTTTGGATACAAGACTTAATAGATGAGTTTAGAGAGGAATGGACTACATATTTTCTTGAAGGCATTTCTAATCCTTCAACATTGTTACATGTATATATGACTAGCTAAATAAGAAAGTATATGTCTATTTAGTATAATTAGTAATGTATATCAGTTTAATTTATTAGAATTGCTACTTGAATTAGTATTGTTGTTTGTATAACTTAATCAAAGTAACAATTATTGGTTATATATATTTTTAATTCATTTAGTGGTGATTTTTTTAATTGAAAATATATTTTAAATAATATTAAATATAAAAATCATATGTTTTTAATCTACCCAATTAAATCTAATTTGCAAAAGGAAAAAAAAATCATAATTTAAATATGGTGCTTCAGTACAAGAAACCGTTGTATATATGCAAAATTCACATGGTAATGAGTGTCACGTGGCCATACTAAAATGACGGTTGCCACATGGACAATAAACCATATCATCGCTTTAAACGACAATTAAGAAGAGGAACCGTCGTTTATACTTGTGTCGAGTGGCGTCCCCATGGCAATCAACGCCATAAAATATTTTTAAATACGACGGTTTTGTCATGTAAACACACTGGTTACAAGCCGTCGTTTATGTTGAAAACTTTATACGATGTCGGATTAGACGATGATTTGGATTCGTCATTTCAAAAGTTTAATACGTCAGTTTTTATTCGATGTTTTTTACCTTTATTTTTAGTAGTGCTAAACCCTTTTTGAAATTTTGAGGATTCATAAAAAAAACATTAGTACTATTTGTCAGTTTAGAGAGAGAAAACTAGCTAAAATATTGTCAAGGTAAAGCTACTAAATATATCCAGTACAAATTCATTTAATTTACATTTATTGGTATAATTAAGAAACCAAAAAGAAAGTAGTGCTTCTCCTTCCAGTTATGGTCAAAGACAAAAGCAAAATTGGAAAGAGGCTTTTAATTAACCTTATTTATTTACTACTTTAGGTGCATATGGAGAACCATTAAAAGATGTCCTCTTTACGAACCTCCCTTTCATTCTAGGCCTCTTCTCCGCATTCAGTTTCCTAACTTCGTATCTTATTTTCTTCGAAAACAACCGTGTTCTTCGCTTCTCTCTGTACCTCGAAACTCTTGCTTCTCTTCCAATATCACTGCCTCCTCCTCCATGTGGGTGATGAAACTCTATTGCCCCAAAACCCTGCAATTTTTAACCAATTTTTATATATATATATTTGTTAGTACTCCAACTTTGTTGGTTTCCTCATAAAAACCTTGAACAATATTTACTTATAAATTATAAATACGAAAGCAAAGTAAAAAGATTGTTGTCTGTATATAAATATATATACAGGGCCTGCTATTGTGTGTTCGACAATTATTATTATTATTATTATTTTTTTTTCCTAATAATATAAAAGTGTATTCTAGTGATTTTTTTTACTAAATTAAGCTTAAGAATACTCGCTACAGTGGACTTGCACGCCTTTTTACTATCGGTAAGTCTCTTATTCTGTTGACAGAAAAGGCCGTAACGTCCAGCATAGCAAAATTATACAGATAGAGATGGAGAGAGATTTACCATGAAGTCGGACCAGCCGTTGTTGGGATTAACCTCGGGTCGAATTCCGGTTGTCCATGGAGAAGCTTGGCCATCCCAGGCAGTGATAACTGCCTCGTAATTCAGCCTTAAAAATATGTTCTTCTTCATCTGCTCCTTATATGCTTCTTCATTATTCATTATCTCCGTCTCCATCGCCGCCGTCAAAACTACCTTGCCGTCCTCAGCGGTGGTTTCCGGCGATGACTCGTAACCAAAATTCCAATCTAAACACGGGTTTACTTGACACGCAAGAATCCCTTCCATTTCTTCTTCTTCGACTTTCACTATTCTGTCTCCGCCGCCGCAAACATATTCCGACTCATCTTCTTCTTTGCGAAATTCTTCATCAACTCCTCTACCTAGCAGGCTCTCAACATCAGCTGCATACTCAGCGAGCTCAATATCCGACGGTAGAAACCCATGCAGAGGATCTATCAACAACTCAGTCGCAGTCGCACAGTAATGATCATCTCCATAACCATGACCTCCCTCCATAAGATATTGATCGTTTCTAGAATTCCCGACTTCGTTGCAGAGCTGAGCTGCGAAAGGATCGAAGATCGGAACGCGATAAAGGAACTGGTCTTCGGTATCGTCGAAGGAATTAGTCTCTTCGTTGCTCAGCTCCGGAACGAAAGGAAGATCGCTGCTGTGAATACTGGAGATTTTCTCGTCTTCTTCTTTGGCTGGTGTTGGTTGAAGTGCTAGCGGCAATGATATGGACTTGGTGTGGCGTGGAGTCCTTGCTTTTCTCGTGAAACCTCGGTGCCACGCTGGCGGGGAATCGATATCGAGCTTGAAAGACGAAGATTGAAGACGAACCCTTTCGTGTCTGCTGGCCAACTGGTTAGCGGAGTGAACGGAGGCGTCGCAGCTTTGACAGAGAAAAGCATCGTCGGAGGAGCAAAACCACCGTGCTCGCTTCCGCAGACAGCTGTCGCAAGCTCTCGCCGTCTTGCCTCCCATGGCATTTGCAGCTTTGGTTTCGGATTTCATCAGGCGAGCGAAGGTTTAAGAAACAAAAAACACTTTTCTACTTTGAAAAAACAAAAAAGCAAACAAAAAACAAAACAATAAAAAAACACCTCCCGGAATCAAGAACTGAACGACTGCCACGAAAGGGGTATTGAAGTTTAATTTATATATATATATAGCTATATTTGTCAAGTCAAATTGATTCAGTTCTACAATGAAAAAAATGAAAACATGGATTCGAAACACTAGAACAACAATTTAAATTAACTTGGTTTCAATTATTTGAGTGGGGAATGCGAGAGAGAGCACAGTGATGCTTTTACTGATAGATCTTGCTCTCTTTAGCTAAAACGCCACGTTCGCGTACAGTTTTTATTTTCTGTTGGTTTCGAAGAGTCGTATTGATCATGGGGCTCACTTTTTGGGACCCACACCTTGGTTCTTATCTAAGTGTTGATTGGCTAATGTTTTGAAGTCAATCTTACTCTCTGAATTTTGATTGGATGGTGGTCTGATAAAGAGATTGCATTTGGAACCCACTAGAGAAGAATGGCTCTCTTATCTCTTTCAATGTCTCTCTGTCTCTGTATATGTATTTGTCTTTTTTTTGTAAATATGTCTCTCCGTGGGTAAATCAGAGTAAGACCCTTTTGTTGTTTTTGTTTTGCATTATTGAATTATTCATATTAGGCCTAGGCTTTTAAATACACTTGTTTTGTGGTCCCCCTTTCCGGAGTTGCTTTCGAAAATGTCTGTCTATTCTCTCTCTCTCTGTACATGTCCTTCAACTCCAACTATTCTGCTCCAGACGACGATCAAATTAATGGATGTACCTTTTCGGGGCTTGAAAATTCATGAATATGCAGCACTTCGTTACTTCAGCTGGGTCTACATAGGATGTAAAAATTTTTTGGAAAGTTTCAAATATGATCAAATTCGTCTGAAAATATTAAATTCAAATTCAGTCCAAGCCTGAATCCGTTCATTTTTTAATGGGTTGGATTCGAATTTTAAATATTTATTGTAGATCCGGTCTAAACACTACAACAAATTACCTTTCTAAAGACGCACAAAAAACATCGTCGAGAAGGCTTTAGACGACGGTTTAAAATCGTCGTCTAAAGCATGGTCGTGAAAAGTTTCTAGTATATACGACGAACAAAAATCGTTGTCTTTAGTATCAAACACGACGGTCATTGAGCGACGTTTTTATAGCCACAACACGTCAGGTCCACGTGACTAAGTCAGACATAAGACGACGGGTAAAAACCGTCGTTCTTTTGTCTGACGTGGCACCTTTAACGACGGTCAAAATGTGTCGCAATTGGCCAATTTGATATCAAAGACGACGCACATTGTGCGTCGTCCATGACATCAATGACGACGCACAATTTGTGCGTTGTCTATTCCTCCTAAAGGATGGCGGCCTAACCCCGAGGCCTTCTTATGAATCGGCTACTGCAACATGACCGTCTGCAGCCTGGACCCCACCTCGGAGTTCTAAAGCCTTTCTTGTATCAGCCTTGCAGCTGACGCCACCAGCCGACGCCGGCCTCCTCCGCCTTTCCAACCCTACCAAACAGTCTCCCATCTACATCTACGCCTTCCACCTTGTGGAGCTCGTCAGCCTCACCTCTGCATATAAAACATATAATACTCTAAATATAAAATACGAACAAACATATACAAAACCGATCAAAATCACCACAAAACAATATAATATGCATCGAAAAATCACCACAATAATACTCTAAATATGTATAAATTTTGAAAAACAATTAAAATTAACAATAAAAAAGCACCTAATGAATCTAAAACTCAAAGAATTACTTACATTTAGCAAAATAACATGATTTTAGCTTGTTTTTGAGACAAATAGCAAAGAAATCGGCTTGGGTCGGAGAGAAAACACTTCGGCGCCGTCGTGGGATTTTTTGGACTTGAGGAGATTGAAGAAGAAAGGGAATAAGAAAGCCTATAAACCCATACAAAATGGTGCCATTTTGGGTTATAAAGGGTTTAGACGACGCACATTGTGCGTCGGCGTTTAGGTAACACTACTACAGAAATAAGCTAATACAACAGTTATTAACTTTGGCGGGTACTAAAGATGACGGGCCATCGTATAAAAAAACAATCAACGACGGTTATAAACAAAACCGTCGTCTATAATTTAATCAAAGACGACGGTTTCTTTATAAACCATCGTCTATAAATTCCTAAAACACGTGGCATCCACGTTGCTGCCACGTGTCTCTTTGTAAGTATAAACGTTCTGGATAAAAAANAAAAAAAAAAAAAAAAAAAAAAGACGACGGGCCTGGCTAGGCACGTCGTTTTTATCTGGGTAAAAATGACGATTCTAAGCTAGAACTGTCATTTTTCCCCTTCCACGAAAAGAAAAAAGACGACGATGGGCCTGGCTGGACCCATCGTTTTTATCAAAACGGCGTTGTTTTGTAGTCGTGTTATTTGGGTAAAAACGACGGTTCTAGCTTAGAATCGTTGTTTTTAACTTCGTGTTTTGTTCTTTACACGCCTCTTCCTCTCTCATTTTTCCTCACTTCTTTAAAAATCCTAAAGCACCCGTTGCTATTTGCTCATCTTCTACATTGTGGTCGCCGTTTCCTCATATTCTCCATTGTGGTCCTTGTTTCTCACATTCTCTATTGTGGTCAGATTACTTCTTCATTTCACAGAATATTTGTGATTTTTAACCCAAAAACTTTAATGTTAGTGTTCGGCAATCTATTTAAATTGTTTTTAACAAATTGTGAATGCATTATTCCATGAAAATGTTTGAATCCGTGCATTGAAATGTTTAAATATTGAATATAATGCATTATTTTGTTTGATTATTGAATGTATTTGTAAAGTTTGTTGTTAATTTGTATATTGTGTATATAATCAAAAATTGTATAAATTATCCGGTGATATATATGAAATCTGATGATATGTATTAAACTCGATGATATGTATGAACTACCCGTGCATATATTGTGTGAAAAATTGTATATGAGAGTTTTGGTTTAATTAGTAATTTTGTATAAGAATTTTGTAATTAGAATATATTTAATATAATTTTGTTTAAATTTATTGAAAAGCCGCTGGAAAAAAAAAAAAAAAAAACAAAAAAACATAGACGACGATTTTATGTAAAAATTGTCATCTATATTGAATCATAGACAATGGTTTCTATATATAAACCGTCGTCTATACTTAACATAGACGACAGTTCTAATCTTAAACTGTCGTCTATATATTTTCTCCGTGGACATCCACGTGGCTTCAGCGTGATTTTAGACGTCGGTTTTGAACCTTCGTCGATGTTTTATGACTATCGACGATGCCTCATTAGACAACGGTTTTGTGTCCGTCGTGTAAACACTTACGACGTCGATTTTTCACGATCGTTTTTTACCCTATTTTCTAGTAGTGTAATCACGACGCACAAAGTGCGTCGTGTAAAATT
>QANX01000088.1:0-77499 GCA_003254975.1 Ochetophila trinervis
AGAATAAAGTTAATATTTATATATGTAAGTTGAATACCCAATTCCTATTTTCACTTGGTTCTTTTGGTTTCAGTTGTTGGCTTTTGAGTTAAAGTTATATGATTATGATAGGATTCTTAATTGTGAAACTAATATATTTTAGAGATACAAGAGCCATGCAACATTGTGATAGGAGATTATGTGTATCATTTTGTTTGATAAATTGTTTTATTCCTGAAGGTTTATAAAGTCACTGAAAATTGAATTTTTATGAGATAAGACATGGTGTCAAATTGTGCATACTTTTGATTATATTCATTTGAGATCTTCTTTTTTATGTGATTTGTTTCTTCGTTGGATTTTATTATGCTTTAAGCGTATTTGTATACTTTTTTGTAGGTCTATGATGTTCATTTTCTTTTTATATAGAATGGAAAAGGGGTGAGGAGACAGGGATAGTGTTTTCAAGTGATCATATATTATGGTCATATCCATGTATCTAATATACTATATTTTTTCAATTTCGATTAATTAAATTCAGTTTGATAGTTGTTTTTTTTTTAAGAATAATATCTATGATCATTTATAAAACTATTGTTGAATAAATAAGCTATATTAGAAAATTTTTTATCAATTTAAAACACGAAACATGATACCCATTATCATTCATCAATAATTGCCTTTATCAAATTTATTTTTTCTATTTTTATTCATTTGGAATTGAATCTACATAAAAATAGAATGAAAAATTTGAGAACAATTGAATCTATTTGCATGGATAAATTGCTATCTTCCATGTGAGAAATTGATTAATGTAGTATCTGCTAAGTACAAAAGCACAGCACACCATTTTTAGACATAGAATTCCAACCAAACATAAGCCAAGAAAGTTCTGAACTGATAAGTAACGAAACTAATCTAAAAGTTACAATTTTCAAGTTTTCCGATTCTATAAACCGATCGTAGTCTAAACAATTTAGTTAACCAAGTGTATTAAACAATACAATACTGGATTCATAAAAATAAAAGATAAATTTATATTATAGAGTTAAAAATGCTCAAAAGAAATTGCAATTGATATTAGCCTTTAAAGAAAAATATAATATGTACTTTAAAAATTAAAAATTTAAACATGCATAATAAAAAAATTGAAAATATAAAATTATTATAATATAAATATTTCATATTTTTTTATTTTATATCAGTTCTTTTAGTTTCTATAGATTTTTTTTTTTATTTCTATAAGAATTTATATTTTTTCTTTCACATTCAGATTATAATAAAATATTACATTAATTGAAATTAATAAATTTTAATTAAAATATTTAAGTATTACCATATAAAACAAAATAATAAATAAGTTAAATGGATAGATTTGTTATAAAAAATTTCATTACTTTGATTTCATTAAGAACTTGTCCAAAATTTATATCGCAACAGTTGTTCAAAGAAAGTTAATATGATTTATTGATAGTCAGAATACTTAAATATTCAAATTTAAAATATATAAATATACATATAGAAAAAGTATACGCATAGTTATATATATATAAACCTTTAATCACGTGGCAGAACCCACTGAAAGAGTTGATCATGTTTGTGTGAGACAAAATTTTATATTAATTAAATTAGCCTTTAGCTACCCGCTACTTCAAAAATCATTCTAAATTCTTTTGCTTTTTTTTTTTTTTTTTTTAAATTGCTTGTGAGATTTAGCAATAGCAAAGTGAAGAAAGATTTTACCGTGAACAATACTGCCAAAAAAAGAAGGAACTAAAGCCTGTTTTCCAACTCCAATTGGTTTGATAAGTTGAATACCCAATTCCTATTTTCACTTGGTTGTTTAGGCTTTGGTTGTTGGCTTTAGAGTTAAAGTTATACGATTTTGGTAAGATTATTAATTGTGAAACTAATATATTTTAGAGGTACAAGAGCCATGCAACATTGTGATAGGAAATTATGTGTATCATTTTGTTTGCTAAATTATTTTATTTCTGTTCGTTTATAAAGTGACTGGAAGTTAAATTTTTATGAGATAAGACATGATTTCAAATTGTGCATAGTTTTGATTATATTCATTTGAGGTCTTTTTTATGTGATTTGCTTTTTAGTTGGATTTTATTATGCTTCAAACGTAATTGTGTACTTTTTTGTAGGTTTATGATATTCATTTTCTTTTTATATAGAATGGAAAGAGGGTGAGGATGCTGGGATAGTGTTTTCAAGTGATCATATATTATGGTCATATTCAGGTATCTAATATACTCTGTTTTTTCAATTTTGATTAATTAAATTCAGTTTGATAATTAATTTGATAGCTGTTATTTTTCTACGAATAATATCTATGATCATTTATAAAACTATTGTTGAATAAATAAGCTATATTGGAAAATTATTTATCAATTTAAAACACGAAACATGCTATCCATAATCTAGATGTCATTTTCATCAATAATTGCCTTTAACAAATTTATTTCTTCTGTTTTTGTTCATATGGAATTGAATCTACATAAAAATAAAATGAAGAATTTGAGAACAATTTACCAAAATTACATATTTATGATATATAATTCTTAACATATGATGATAAATTTGATTTGATTTTATCCTATCAAAATAGAAAGGGAAAAAAAAAGTTTATTCTTTCTTAAAAAAGGATATGCTTACTACTTAATTGTTTGTAGTATTTTTTCTTCAATTTTAATATTTTATTTCATTAGTTTCTGTTTAATTCTTTTTTCTTTTGTTTTATTTCACTACTTGGCACTTGAGGTTGGGTTTTTTAGTCTTAATTGTAAGTTTCATTTTATCTTAGGTGCAATTATGGAGGCACCAACACTTGGTCACCACCACCATTTTTGTTCAAATTCCATCGAAAAAAGGAAAAAGAAAAATTATTTATAATTTCAGAAACAAACCGGACCGACCCAATTTCACAGTAAAGAGCAAAACAAATGAATTATCGAAGCCGAAAGGAGTTGTAAGATTTTAGCTGGTGGAGGGGAAACAAACACTGAAACACAGTGAGAGATCGTGTGGGTTGGGCAGTGCAGGGGGTACATGGATGAAGAATTGCGGTGGTGTTTGTGAATCTGAAAGCAAGCTAATGATGGCGGCATCGGCGTCCTCGACGTCTATGGATGACATAAGGATGTGGAGGACGGCGTTTCTGACGCTGAGAGATGAAACTCTCGTATCTCCTCCTCGCACCCCTATTCCCCAACTCCTCCACCAACTCATCTTCTCCCACTCCCACGCTTTCCTCTCTGCCGCTCCGCGTCTTCCTCTTCACGAGGTTTTTCATTTTGTTTGTTTTATTTTCTTAATTTAATTTAATTTGGTAACTTCAGTAATGACTTATTACGATTAGGTTACGTCGGACTTGTTGTTTCTGATGGAACTGGTCGCAACCACCTGTGACGCTTCTCAAGATCTTTTCACTGACTTATCCCGCTTGGTATCCTCTTTTCTTCTTCTTCTTTGTTCTGTTCATTTTTTTTTTCTTGTTTCCTTTTCTTTTGATTGAGTTGTCGCATTCGTTCTCAGATCTACGACGTATGTTATAGTGTTCCTCTCCAGCTTAATTCATCTTCATGGACACTCATGCTCCGCTTTTTTGGAGACTTGCTGGAATTTTTCATCCGAAGAGCTCCTACCACTGATTCACCAAATATTTCACCTACTGTCGAATGTCTGTCCACATTAGGGTTTGCTCCTTTCTCTCACAGTTTCAACACGTTGTATTGCTTCCCCTCTGTCTTTCCTAACTTTTCTTTTCTTTTATTTCTCTTTCCTGTTCCATTTTTAGGCGACTTGTCAGGTTATATCACAGAAATTCTCCACCTTCAGACGATATTCTGTTAGTCAAATTCCTTCTGCGCATCATTGCAGTCTCGCATTCGGAGTTAGTCGGGCGCAACCGAAACTGTTCTGCTCAAATTGGAAAAAGATTACAGCAATACAGCTACTTGTGGGAAGTTCAGACTGTTGCTTTTTCAATGCTTGGTGATGCTATTTCTAGAGTTGGATCATCCTTTCCTGCCGATGTATGGAAGTCAACTGTTGAGGTGGAAATATCTTTTCCCTTTTTGTCGTACATTGTAGGTACGCATGTGTCTACATTGATGTGTCTGATGCTAAGGCTACTTTATTGTGAACTAGGTTTTAAGGAAAGTGATGGATGTGTTGGCTTCTAAGAGTGTGCTCGTGGAAGAGGGAGGAAATGATATGCCTCGGTAAGCCCTTTTCAATTTGGAAAAAAAAAATAGAAGGTAAAAAGACTCCCAAGATGCTTGTGTTAGCTGATTTGTTTTTTGGAATTTGTGTATTGTAGGTTTTATGCATCTCTTCTGCGTTCTCTGCATTTGGTTCTTATAGATCCTAAAGATTGTCTTTCTGACCATGTACGTATTTTTAGACTTTAAGATTTTTTTATGGAGTCGCATATGCAGAAATTGTCTTTTAACAGTTTCTGCATCTATCAAAATGTGCTCACGTGTATGTATTTGTTAATATTCAGGTGTCAGGTTTTGTGGCTGCTTTGCGTTTGTTCTTTGCATATGGAATTACTAGTAGAAAACAACTTACATTTCCAGTAATTAGTCGGAAGGAAAAGGAACATAGTTTTAAGAGCCTTAAGTTGCCTCTGGAAGAACCTCAAAGAGCAGAGGATGGTCCATATAGGCCTCCACATTTACGCAGAAGAAACTGTTCAAAAAAGAAACAGTCTAGACCTTGCAATTCTCAAAGTTTCTCGGATCATGATTTATCTCCACTTTCATCAGACTCTGACTATAGCGACACTGATGGATTAATAAAAGACACTGATGCTGTCCAGAAAGCAAAGGTTAGAGTGGCTGCCATTAGTTGCATACAGGTATTACAACTTTATCTTTTGGTTCTTGATCTGCTTATTGTTTCAGTTGATTAAATTAAATGTCTGTTCATTTAGTTTATTTGCATGTTTCTGTTTAAGAGTCGTTTGGTAACATGGTTAGTTTTTAGTTTCTGTTTTTTTTTTATCTTTTCTTTTTCTACCTAATTGTGTGTAATTTGCTTTTGTCAAGTGTTAGCTAATGGTAGTTATAGTTTGTTAGACATCTTAAGCAACAATAAACTTGAAGGAAATGGGGAAATAAACCAACAACCAACACAATTTGATGTTTATTTATTTTTCTTCCTTTAACTTTTTAGTTAACTCTAACTACCAGTAACTAACATTTGACATAAGCAAATTACCCACAATTAGGTGGAAAAAAAGGAAAAAAGAAAAATTAAAAACCAACCAAATTACCGAACGCCACTTTACTTTGATTGTAATTTGAAAGTAAGCTACACAATAGGGTAGACTTGCAATTTTGAAGAATAATCTTCCCTCTTAGAAGTCCTTAACTTTCCCTTAGTATCACTGAACTACAGTCTACAAAAACCTTATTTCTTGGTGATTGTATGCTGTCTACTTCACAGAAGACATAAATTTGAAGAATAAGAAAAAAGTCATTTATTGCTTTTGACATGGGAATTCGCTTGAATATTCATGACATTCTCTATGGGAAATGGCTATGATCTAGGTAATCTTTTTCTTAGGTATAGAATGTAAGGCACTATGGCTTATACTTTTGTATTTTATCTTTATTTTCTTTCAGTCGTTGAGTTACCATGCAAACGTGCATAGGTTTAAAGGGCCATGTGGAAAGTGAACAGACAATGATGTTTAAGTCCATAATGAATGCACAACCAATGATAAGTCTCATGAAGGGAATCAGTTTTGGTTGATGGCATATATCTTTGAATTTTTTAAAAAGTTATAGGTTGGTTTTGATATTTAGTTTTGGTGCTTAAGCAAGCGTAAAGTTTAATGAAAGGTTGACACTTTCGTAACCTTTAAATGTTTAAATTACTAGATTTCTATTTCCCTTTTCTTGTGGACCTTGAGTTTCTTGCAATTGTACGCAAACTCAAGAGGGTGGTACTTGGTTTGTCTTTATTTTGTGTATGAAATTAAGTCCTAGAAATAGGTTTTGTACATTATTTGTTGAAATGTTCAGGACCTAAACAGTTTCATGTTTTCTGTCGTGTGTGGAGAATTTCATATGGTGATTATCAATTCGCCTTTTTAATTTGGTATGAAGGATCTTTGTCAAGCTGATTCTAAAGCGTTTACCACTCAATGGATGCTGCTCTTACCAACCAGTGATGTGCTACAAGCAAGGTGAAACACCCTGTTTCCTCCATTTGACTGATAGTCGATTTTTGTTTCTATGCTTATGTTTTCCCTAAATTTTTCAAATTACTGTTCACTAATTTCTTGCTACCTGCTTATTTACAGGAAATTTGAAGCAACTTTATTAACATGTTTATTATTTGATCCATATTTAAAGGTATTATTAGTTGTTATTCAAAGTATTTTCTTCAATAGTATTTCTACATAACAAATGCTCTTTGTGGTATCTAGGCACGGATTGCATCTGCCTCAACTCTGGTGGTCATGCTAGATGGACCTTCTTCTGTTTTTCTGCAAGTAGCAGAATACAAGGAATCTTCTAAATGCGGATCTTTCACCGCACTTTCAATTTCCCTAGGACATATACTGATGCAGCTCCATACAGGTTTGACAGGCACTACTGCCAATTCATTTTGTCTGTTGCAATGAACACCGTGTTTACTTTCTTGGTGTTTTGTTTTCTTTTCTCCTGATGCATCTGGTGTAGGTATTCTTTACTTAATTCGGCATGAAACTCATGGCAGACTGCTGGCATCCTTGTTCAAGATTCTCATGCTTTTGATACCATCTACCCCGTATAAATTTCCTCCTTTTCTCAATTTCTTTATTTCCTTTTCTATGTTAGAAACTGTTTCCTATCACTTGTTGCTTTTTAAATTGCTCATAAGCTCAAATTCATTGGTTTTGTTAATGTTAAGTTAATATCAGTAGCTGTTAGAAAGTGAATCCAACAGTATATGTTAAGTCAAACAGATCACATACTTAAGACTGCCCCTCTCTTGTAGGTGTTGGCTCCTTCAATAACCAGAAACATAGTAACACTTATACATGACAGGACATGTTTCCAGTCGCATATATTATTCCAAACTCAGTACATAATAATTAATAAGTTGAGGTCAATGGCCCCTGATAATAGTCTTTTCCAACACTTGCATTTAATATCAAAATGCCCTTGAATTAATAATTGTAAATTGTATTCAAATGCCAATATGAATGAAGATACTGCTATCCATAAGTTACTACAGAACTCTTGTTTCTGAAACAAATTCTGGTCCTATAAACCTAGATTTTGTTTTCTGAAAGAAATATTGTTTTTAAGTCCAAGCTGATGAGTGATGCATCAATGGTTCTTGTGGATATGCTTCTCACTTTGCACATTGGCAGTGTAATGATATTGGAAGTCAGTGATAATGTTGTTTGTTGGTCACTAGGCACTAGCATATGTTTTCGATGATGGTTTACTCATTGACTCTTGAGGACTTTGATGCAGGATATTTCAGATTTTGTTTATTCTGTTTCGTTTTTTGAAAATGCTGATTGTAATTTTGTAATGTTCTGTAGATATTTAAGAATGCCTGCAGAACTATTGCCAACAGTTATTACATGTCTACAAGAAAAGATTGAAGAAGGTTTTTCTTTCAAAAGTGATCAGACTGGTTTGCTGGTAGTTAGTTGGTTTATAGTGTGTGTGTGTTTTTATTTTTATTTTTAATTCATATATAATATCAGAACTATTAGATTGTACTTACCTGTGATGTCCATATAATATTTTACTCCAATCAACAGGCTGCTTCGGTTAGTTGCTTAACAGTTGCTCTGACTACTTCACCTTCCTCGCTACAAGTTAAAGAAATGCTCCAGAAAGATGTCTCTATAGGTGAGCTTTGTTTTCATAGCATAAGTTTTAAGGGTGGTCATATTTCTTAGTGATTGTTGCAATATGTTATTTCTATATTATCGTTATCAACATGTCAGATTCGTTTGACATCCTTTATTTCCCCCTTTGGTACTACAACAAAGTGGCTTATATTTTCTTGTGATTGG
This sequence comes from Ochetophila trinervis, assembly GCA_003254975.1. Taxonomy (NCBI): domain Eukaryota; kingdom Viridiplantae; phylum Streptophyta; class Magnoliopsida; order Rosales; family Rhamnaceae; genus Ochetophila; species Ochetophila trinervis. Next base: position 8,027 of record QANX01000088.1, read on the forward strand.
GTGTCTTTATTTCTATGTATTTTATCTGAAGAACTTATTAAAATGTGATCGAACAATTAATTGTTCTTTTTAGATACTTTATTCACTTAAGTCGATAAAGAGTGGTGCATGACTAAAATTATTTTTCTTTTATTTCATGAAAGGGTCATATTTAGCTTATCTGCAAAGGGAGTATAGGAATTGAATCATTTGAAGAAACATTAACTAGATCTGGTAAAATCCGTTTATGCTTGATAAAGTGCACGTTGAAGACCTGAAGAAGCAGAAATGAAGGCTTACTATCTTTGAAGAGGCTGATAACTAGGTTAATAAGTTAGATTTAGTTAAGTTTTCCAAAAACTAAAGGTTAGTTTAGGTGCATATTAAAGCCTCGGGAAGATTGAAGACATGAAGATTTTTTTTTTTTTTTTTTTAAGAGCTTGAAGTGTAGGTTGAATAGGTTAAATTGAATTAGTTAATGTATCAAACCTAGTTTAGGATAGACTGGATGGTATTGGATGCTGTAGAATGGAAAAACATAGAATGTGCTTAAGGTTTTAGATTGTCCTCAAAAAACCTAGGTTTGAGTAGGTTTTGTAGTGTTCCAATAACTATGGTTAGTTTAGGTGCATATTGAAGACCTCAAAAGTTTGAAGACGCGGAAACCTGCTTTTCTTAAAGAGCTTCAAGATTAGGTTGAATAGATTAAGTTTGTTAAACCTAGTTTAGGATGGTATTGGATGTTATACCGTTGGAAAAACATAGAATGACAAGGTTTTAATTGTCCTTAGAAAACCTAGGTGGAGTCAGTCTCTTAGCTGTCAAAAAAATAATGTTGGCTTAGGTTCATATTGAAGACCTCAAGAGGATTGAAGATATGGTGATCAAGTCGAGAGAGATGAAGACTTACTTCAAAAATGAAGATTTTGAATAGGTTAGATTGAGATAGATTGAGTACTGAACTAATGGCGGCTGGATGTTTGTTTGCGTGATAATCTTCATTTTTTGTTTGGAAATGTAACCATTATTTTAGTATCGTTTTTCATCTATTTGAAGAAGAAAACTCTTTTGATGCATTTTTCCAGGTGTTCTCGAGACTGAGAAGAAGCCAGGTGTTACTTTTACTTTGTTTAAGTATGCTGAACAAGTATGCAACCCGGCAGTATGCTTTGAGGCACTCCAGGTATGATTATGGGAGCTTAAAATGTAGTTGTTTTCACTAATAAGTTACACTTCAATTATTTGCATTTGTGTTATTGCATTGTTGTAATCTTGTTCTATTTTCTTTGCTATTGATTTCATTTTTAAACTCCTAAAAGTTTTTCTTGCCTCTTACTTGGCTTCCTCATTTTGTGCATTTTGCTTATGCTACAAGATCATTTGTTCCCTGAGATAAGATGAACAAGATGGAAAAATAGATAATTTATAACCTAAGTGTGATGGGTTCACTATTTAAAATTTATTATTGTTTGGACACATGTACGAAATTTGAGTAGGTTGAGTTACAAAGAGCTATAGGTCTGATATGAAATGAAAACATGTGCGAATGGTCTGTCCTAGTGCTGCTGCTTGTGTTATTGAACTATGATGAATTATGTTAAGGTTTCGTTGAGATAGTTTCTGGCTGATTTATATTGCATATTGATATTATAATTCAGAATAGAAGAAAGAGAAGAGAGATTATGCTTTAGCTTTAAATTTTCTAGAAAGAGGAGAAGGAAAAAAAAAAGAGAGGGGGGGCGCCCGGGNGTGGTTATAGACATCTTGATAGACATTTTTAGATTGAAGAAATGAGTTTTACTTTTCAAATTGAGAGTTAGGGAGATACGTTGAGCATTAACGAAGAGAATAGAGTTCAGACTTTTGGATATTCTAGGTGCATATATTATTGGCTATGGAAAGAATTGGTATCTGTGGTAAAACAAGCAGGGGCTCCGATATTCAGAAAAATTAGAGCTAACTCTTATGTTCTCATTATCAAATCTTTTGAGGATGTAAAATGTGTTCTCTTGGAGGTTATGAAAATTAAAGAAAGAATTTTTTTAGGATGTCATTCCTAGTGGAAATGGTGTGGAGTTGGAATATTCCAACAAACTTTGGGTGAGCTACTGGGAGTGGAAGTACAGAGCAATGAAAATAAAAAAAATCAGAAAGGTTCAGAATAAAATAGTTGGAGGAAGGCAGACTCAAACAGCAAAAGAATATGGAAGAAAATATAGGGCTTATTCAGAAGAATCAATTTGCAGATGACAAGAACAGATAAGATATTCAAGAGGTTTAGATGGAAAGAAAGTATGAGAAGGAAAATCAACATTCAGTCAAGTATATGTCAGGGAATGTTTGAAGAGCTGTATTAATAGTCACGAGAGATACAATAGATAACTCATGGAATAGTATTGAGATGGCTATGAGGAAATTGGTAAAACAGAGAATCACTCTGTTACCTTTCCAGCTTGATAAAGGTCTATGGTGGCATGAAGAGTCTGAAGAAGCAAGAAATGTTTCATCAAATGTCAACACTTTTATGGTGCTTTTTCAGTCACGGTGGAAAGATGAAAGTGTGTCTTTCATATTATTGATTTAAAGATTGAATATCGTAATGGTTGGATTGATTTGCCTTTAAATTTATGGTCAGTCAAATTCTTCAAAAGTATTTGTTATGACTACGAGTTATGGATCGAGTCACAGGGCGATTGACTGAGAAATCTATATCTGGAAACAAATTTTTGCTCTTGTTTTGATTCCGTGATAGACCTATCTTGATGCATTAATCAAGCTCGTCAAGGGAGCCTGAAACCTTTGAACTTGTTGAATAGAGAGAGTTCAGACCTCTTTAGGACGGATAAAATTCTGCTTGACTTTAGTTCTCTTAAATAGAGATTACATATTGGGGTTATGGACTTAGAATAGGAAAGCTATAAAAGACTCCTAAAATAAGAGATTACTTACTCAAGTTATCCTCTCATAATATGAAACTTAAAAATACGTATAAATTAAATATTAAAAGATTTGTTAAATAAATTCTACTAATTAAAATACTAATAACAATAATACTAGACTTGTGGCCCACGCTTTGCATAAACTTTACCCACGAATGCGTCTGTAACAGTATTGGAGCGAGTTGTGGAGGCCTTTTGGAAGTAGATAGACATATGAAAAAGACCAGAGTAATCTTGCAATGGCCAGGATTAAAGTTAGAGGCTTTTTGATTGGTTTTATTCCTGCAAGAATCTCGTTTGAATCATTTGAAATTAATCTCTGGTCTTTGTATAGTCCATTGGAAAGACAATTTTATGGTCAGTTGAATAGAAAACTAAAGATGGTGGAATCATGGAGGATGGTAGATCAAAAGTCTGGAGATAGGTTATGAAGGTGGGAGATGATGATATGGAAACAATTGAAGGAGATCATGCTGAGAGGATTGATATTCTCGAAGACCGATCTTCTGGAAGTTGAAGAGTTGAGGGGTATTCCAGAGAGAAAAAAGTAGATGAAGGAGCAAGTTATTAGTGTTCGTTTGGTAAAAATGCATATACTATCAAAGTCTGCAGGATTCCTTAAAGGTTTACAGATTTACAAGTAAAAAACTTGCCTTGAATTTGTTAGCAAGAACACTAACTAAATCTCACTATTTCAGTTTTGAAGCTAGGGTTTGGGATGTTCTTGAAAGATGCATGGAGTAACAACTCATGAGAAAACTTGTGAGAGAGGGAAGAAGAGTTAGTAGCCCGAGCTTGTCAACCTGCACCTCAGCAAATTTAATTCTTATTTGCTATATATTATTTCATACTTGATCTTCGGCCATACCTTACTTTTAACCCTATTCTAAAGGGTCTTCTTTGGGGCTCCTTATTGTCCTAGCCTTTTCCAAGCTTCCCTTGATGTTGAATGTTCCTTGTAGTCTATCTTGGAGCTGTGTAAGTTTTCAAAATAAGTTATAAGCTAAGCACGGCCTTTCTAGAAAGTTGCCTACCTAATTTTGCACTTAAATGCTTTTATCTACCAAGGACAATATTTATGCATTTTTTAGTGCAGGCACTTAAAGCTATGTCACACAATTACCCAAGCATAATGTTTTCCTGTTGGGAAAAGGTTTCAATCATAGTTTATGGTCTTTTGAGAAGTCCTGAAGTTCTTACCAGACCTCGGAAGGGGCATATGGAAAACACAGGGGGACTTATTGGAGAAAAACTCATTACGGCTGCTATAAAGGTAAAATATCCTTATCCATCTTTTATTTCTTCTTGCTGTGGAAAAGTAAATTTTTATAATCTATTTTGTGTAAGATGTTTTTGCTTGCGTTCGAAAGTGAGATGAAGTATTCAAGTGTGGTAGCATATCGTATCATTTTATTATTAGTTCCACAATTTGAAACCATATATTTTAGAGAGCTTAAACAAATAAAAGGAAAAAGAAAGGGTATGTGAAGCGTAGGCTTGTCAATTGACATTTAGTTGATCTTTGGAAATATGAAATACAATGTCCAGTTTCAGAAATATGATTCTCATTTTAACTATGCTTAAAAAAAAAATGGTAGTCACTCTTTGAACTTCTTCTCTTGAATATGATTGCGTGGTGTTGCTGAAACCTGACATAGGCAACATAGATGGATACAGACACAAACACACATGCAAGCTCTCTCTCTCCCCAGCCGCCCCCCTCCCTCCTCTCTTTCTCTCTCTGTGACACAGACATTTTTGTTGGTGTAATTTAATAACTGTCTTAAATTTTATGTTATCAGGTCCTGGACGAATGTCTTCGGGCATTATCTGGATTTAAAGGAACTGAGGATCATTGCGATGATAAATTACTGTACACCCCATTTACTTCTGATTGTATAAGGATGAAGAAAGTTTCATCAGCTCCGTTGTATGAACTGGATAGCTTGAAAGATACTATAAATGAATATAATTCTTGCGAGTCAGGAATTTTGCAGTGGTGTGAGGCAATTGAGAAACATATGCCTTTGGTTCTGCAGCATACTTCTGCAATGGTTGGTTAACTGATACAGTTAAGTTTTATTGGTAAACTGATTATAAAAGAACAAGAAGATAACCTGCCTTAAAAAAGAAAAATTACATTTTTTGCAAGCTATTTATCAACTTTTTCTATCTATTTAGGTGTGTTTATCAAGAAAGTTGGTAAAAGAAGTCTATAGGTTTGTAGCTTAATTATGATGCAAAGTTAGGTTTAGATGGAGAAAAAGATCATACTATACTAATATCCATTATTAAAATTTCTATTTCTGAATAGCATGATGCCTGTACATCTAAATTAGCTTTGGATGCTAAGTAATCCTGTCCGGATTAGGACCTTCAACATAAAAGGGATATAATTATATGATAAACCAAATTTAGTGAATATCACATAAATGTGAATATCACTTAAATGTCTAGAGCTCTAAAACTTGATATGATAGATAAATATAATTTTATGTGGTATTATTGTGAATTTATGATATCCCATGCATATGAGAATACCTATATCTTTATAACTATTACTCATCAACGTGAATAAACTATTCAAGTATCTAAACTCCTCGTCATTAATAAATATTAGTTTGTGCGGGATTCTTGTGAAATTCCAGAGATGCCATCCATAAAGGAACACCTATAACTTTACAACTCAATTTTAGTGACTTGAATATGATATAGTGATGATGGAAAAATGTTATTTATGTGGATGGTACCATACACCACTAGGATGAATAGCAAATGATACTTTTATTTTCATGCAATGTGATGAAGTCTTTATACAAAATTGATAGAGTATGTAATGTCTTCATCTGGATACTATCCATTTGGACAGTTACAGATTAATGGCTGGTCAGCAAACACTTTCATGTGAAGTGCTAACAAATGTTTAGATGCATCACAACTTTTCATGCTGTATAGCAGGCTGTTTAATTATGATTGGACAGCTAGAATTCCCTTTAGACAACTCCATTAGAGCCAGACAATGAGGATCTGATCATCCTCTATTTTAAAAATTTATCTAAAATCTAGCAGATCTCTTGTTTTTCTCACATATTTCTATCTGAACACCACCCCCTTTTCCTGTAAGGTGAGAGCTGCATCATTTACATGTTTTGCGGGCATTACTTCCTCTGTATTCTTCTGTCTGATGAAGGAGAAACAGGAGTTCATTCTTTCTTCTTTGGTAAGCTTTGTTGTAACGAGTGCTGGTTCTCAGTTTGACTTATTTTGTTTTGGTGCTTAGCACCAAAAGTTTATTCTTTTAATAGATTAGTTTATGCTTATAACAATAAAACATTTGTAGATATATGCTGCTGAATACGATGAGGTTCCTTCAGTTAAGTCAGCTGCTTGTCGAGCCATTGGAATCATTACATGTTTTCCTGAAGTTTGTAAGAGGTGATTCAAAATTCATCGAATGCTTTAAATCTGTGCTAAAATGTTAGACAGTAAATTTACTCAAATCTTAAACCATATAGTGCAGAGATCCTTGACAAGTTCATCCACGCAGTGGAGATTAACACTCGTGACTCCTCAGTCTTGGTATTTCTTTTTAGTTTTTCTGTTTTGGGTACATAATTAATTTTCTTTCTTTTTTTTATTTTTTATTTTGTGTTCAATCTTCTTCTTATTGCCTATACGAATTTTATTCCAGGTGCGCATAACTGCTTCATGGGCTTTGGCAAACATATGTGACTCTGTCCATCATTGTATTAATTATTTTGCCCTGAAAGGGTCTAGTGGTGAGCTAACAGGTAGAAGAGGATGTTATTTTTTGCTTAGAATTTATTAAGTTGAAACATATTTTTCAAAATGTTATTGGTGATACCAATTCTTTTGGTGTAGAGTGTAATGCAAAATCTCAGTTAGTGGCATTATTAGTCGAGTGTGCTTTGCGACTGTCGAAGGATGGAGACAAGGTAAACATCTTTATCGGCTACATTGTCGATTAATTGCTATTTTCTTTTTGTCCTATTTACACATTTGACTTCATACGTAATTTTCTTGAGATATAATATAATTGAGGATACCTTCCCCCTTCTCTCCCTCAGAATGCTTGAATTTGGTTGAGTTAGCTGATACCACTACACTGGACTATCGGTAGGAACAGAGAAACAATCTTGACCATTTTAATTAAAACTGTTTCTTTTCTAATTGTCATATCTTAGTATTTTTGGACTGCATGTGTATATGTCTTGTTGAAATTAAATTTAGTTTTAGTATTAACTAATAATACAGGCTTTGAAAACCTTCATTTTGTATTTCCCCTACTTTTTGGCTTTGCATGACCTAACCAACATAGTAAAGAAAGTGAGTGCAATTACCCATATATGAGGAGAAAATATATCTGGGTTCATGTAGTTGAATGCAAATATGAGGTTCATTGCCAATGTGTTGCATGTCAAGCAGGAGTACAGAGATGGTAAGTATGATATAACTTATATGCTAGAAATCAGATAAAAGTACAATAATATTAAGGAGATAATGCTACTTTGACTGGATTTTTGAGAACAGAAAAGTAATGCAGGAAGTACATGTAATATGTACACTTGGATGTTATTGCTAATGTTTGTTTGAGGACCAATAAAAGTATCCTATTACGCGTAGATAGAGTATCCTTTTCGTTTCTTTTCTTTTCGAAATCTCAGTTAAATCCTGATTTTTCAACTGTCTGAAATGAGTTTAATCTTAGAAACATAAGGGAAATTCTGAAAAAAAAAAGAGAGGCTGACATGTTAGTATTCTACTTGGCTGGTCATTGATCCATGCTTGATTTTCTTTGTTGTAGGATAGATCAAATAGAACTGTTGTCTGCTATAGTGGCCACAGTTTAGGCATAGTTTAAGTGTCTGATTTTGATTTCTGATTGAGTCTTGAATCCTTGCTTTGGCGTGATCAACAGTAACCAATAAACACATATAAACTGTGGATGCATCTTGATTTGATTTTAGATCACCTTATTCTTATACGATCCATTTATCAGATCATATTATTGTTACCAGTACAAATGGTTGGGTGTCTTCATCAGGTTGCTGGTTTTTAAGCTTTAAGTTTTGGTCACCAGTAGATATTCTAAGTTGGAAAGTTCTCTTTTAGTTTCCTAAAATGATTATATACTCAACTTTGAAAGTCACTTTCTTTTTGTCATCATTAGATAAAATCAAATGCTGTGAGAGCACTTGGGAATCTTTCAAGATTTATGAAATGTACAACTCTATCAAGTATTCATGAGAAGATGCTGGGTGATACTGACTTATCTCTAAAGAACAAAAGCATTGGGGATTTTCTATCAACTAGTGATTGGAAAGGCAGTCATGTATATGCATCAAATTTACACCATCCAGCTTCTTTGGGCGATGCATGTTGGCTTGACAAAACGGTACAGGCATTTATCTCTTGTGTTACAACAGGGAATGTTAAGGTATAGCACTCCTAATCTTAAATTTATTTTTTAATTAGAAAAATGTGTAGTTCATGTTTCCTCATTGTTATTGCTATTGCTATTATTGTTATTATGGTTTTTGTGCTCTGTACAGCAGTTTGATTGTGTTGTCGCAGGTGCAATGGAATGTCTGTCATGCATTGGGCAACCTATTTCTAAATGAGACATTAAGACTGCAGGATATGGATTGGTACAATTTATGCGAATCTTATATGCTTGCATGATTAAACTGCCATTTGTTTGTGTATTTAATTTTTATTTATTTTCAGCATTTTGATGTATGCTGCAAACTGATAGACATTGGATAGCCAATGAATATTTATTTTGGTTATATTACATGGATTTTTAGTTCTCCAAAATGTTCATGTAATAGATAGTATTTCTGTTATATCTCATTTTGATATGTCGGTATTTGGACCATTTCCATTAGCTTCTAAAGAAATTATGGTATACCTTCAGGTGGGACTAGAACCTCAAAAGCAATTGGGCTAGTACTTTTGGGATAGGCCTAATAGACTAGTGGAGTGTTGCAGTTGGTATATGTGATGGATGTGGGGCTTATGATTCCAAAGTGACTTGGCTGGCACTTTCGGAAGAGGCCAAGTGGGTCATGATTACACTGGAATAAGTTTGTCGGGAGCCACCAATAAACTATCAAAGTCCAAATGCTTCCTAAACTAACCTACCACAAACGTGCATGTGGATCTAAACTAATGGGCCAACCGACCTTTAAGGTGCATGTGTGGGGGTCTTTGAGGACACAGTCCAGCGGAGTATCGTGGATTGTAAAGTCCCCATTGCTCATAGACTGTGCCCTAAAATTGAATATGTATGTGTAGGCTTAGGACTCCAAAAGCAACTTGGCTGGCACTTATGGGATAGACCCAATAAATAGGTGGGTCGGTTGTTAAAGGTGGTGTTTCAATCTTTTTCAATATTGCATTTAGTAATCTGTATCAAGAACATAAGATACTTGACGTCAAGTGCATCTATGTTCCATAAGGTACTTATTCATGCTAGTGTTACAATCCATTTTTGTGAATGTTTGTTGGATGCCATCTCTAGGGCTTACCAACTCTGATGTTTGTTTTCTGACTACATAAAGTTTATGTTTAATAGTTGTTCTGTATTGTCAGTAACTTCAATATTAGTTTACTTATTATGGGTAGTTTTGTCAATTTTGTATTGCTTAGTTGTATAAATTTGAGGGGGCCTCTCATATTGAGTTTGATTAGAGGATAGAAAGATAGAAAATTAGGATCTGATACCATATTAAGTAAAGTTGGGACTCCCAATTCTATTTTTGCTGGGCTACATGTCATGATAAATTGTGATATTGATGATTGTATGAGTCATATAACACACACACACACTTATATATAATTTTTTCTCTCTTTAGTATATGCCTGCTTGTTTATATGACATAATTTCCAATTACAAGTATTAAAGTATCATTACAAAACATAAATATGTGCTTACTCTTTTAGCAGGGCTCCATCTGTTTTTAGTATTCTTTTACTACTATTACGCGATTCTTCTAACTTCAAGATCAGGATACAAGCTGCTGTGGCTTTGGCTGTGCCAGCATCAGTACTTGGTGAGTAGTAGTAAGTTTTTGCTCCTTTGTATGTCCAGTTGAATACATGATTCTGGTTGGCTTGGTAAATCAATATAATCATACTGCATCCTCAGAAGTTACAATATTTGACTGTTATCTGATGATTCATTTGGTTGACATCTAAATTCATCCTGATGAAGGCCTGATATTCTTTTTAAAAAAATAAAAATTGGCATTATTTATCATTAGAAGGGAAGCTAATCTTCTCTACTTTTGTTTATCGTAGATTACGGAAAATCCTTCTCCGATATTGTTCAGGGTCTGGAGCATATAATTGAGAATCTAGGTGCAGACCAAATTTCTGCGCCATCAAGTTTTAAATATAGGGTTGCACTTGAGAAGCAGGTAACAAAATTTAAATAATTTTTATCATTAACCATTATGTAAATTCATGTTAATTGGAATTTTGCTATTTCAATTAAGTGGCAATTAAGATTGTTGAAATACTTATTATATATGTTATCAAATTGAAAGAAAAATGTCATCATCAGATAGCTGATATGTGGAATGAATTCTTGCATTTATCTTGAAAACATTGGACTTGGAACTATATGGACAGAAGTCATTATGTTTTGTAACAACACAAACAGATAATTCTAGAGGTATCATCTAGTCTACCAACTATACACGTGTCATTATTTGATTGGTTTATATTTAATTATACTTGTCACTTCAAGGGTTTATTTATCCATATCTAAGTTATATTAATATGTAAACCAATCAAATAATGACACACATACAGCTGGTAGATATGTTGGTAGACTAGATGGTACCTCTAGCGTTGCTCTTGACAAACATATATTGAGTTTGGTAAACCACCAAGATTAATAGGTGATTACTTGTGGAGATTTAATTTCTATCTTGGCTGATGCTCCTTGGTATTTGTTTCCTATTTGACTATGATTGTTTCCTAATTATTTCCTATACTTTAGCTGTATATTTTAATCTGTATGGTTTCCTATTCTATTCCTTTTGTGGGCCTTTATAGATAAAGCTTTCATAGATTTCCATTTTCCCTTTTTCCTTGAAGGTTCTAATTTGGAAAGATGTCACGGGTGGTTGATAAGTCTTTAACTGTTTTGTTCTTATAAGTCCTCTGCGTTACCTTTTGTATTAATTTCCTATCAATGAAAGGCTGTTTCTTATAATATATTATATATATATATATGTATATATATATTATATTGTCATGTACTGTATAGAATATTATAAGAACGTAATTCAGTTTTTCCTCTATATTTTTTTTAATATTCATATTCATCAAATTTTTTTTTTCTCCAAGTATTTGAGTAATGTTAAGTTGGGCACTAATTTATTGTTTTTTACTATTTTTTATTATTAAATAATTTAGATTGGTGTAATTATCAATATTAATATGCATATTTTGTATATATCTGCTGATTGTTATTCCTGTTTTTTGGGTAATCTTGGGAATAACTTGCTCATTATATTGATGGGTTTTTATGCCTAAAGTATAAACTTTTCTCTTATTCAAATTTTTGTTAGAATCAATTTTCTTCATTTTTTGCATAACATGTTATATGGATGTAAGCCAGGAACGGTTCCTATTTTTAAGTCAACAAATTGTGTTTTTGAAAGATTGAAAAAAGTATCGACTTTAGTTCTATGCTCCAATATGATTTTGATTAATAAGTTTAGGGTTATGCATAATTAAGTCTTAAAAATCACTCTTTAGCTTTATGCATGTTGCCGATATGTTGTTGCTGGTTTCTTTATATTTTTGGATGACTCTCTCTCTCTCTCTGTCTGTCTGTGAAAATTAGGTAATTTTATCTCACCTTTCAGGTAACCTCAACCATGTTGCATGTTCTTAGCCTTGCATCAAGCAGTGATCATGAGCCTATGAAAGACTTTCTAGTTAAAGTAAGTATTTGTTATAGCCAATACTACTCGATATGAATATTTACATTAATTTGGTTCATCTACTGTTCATGGGCACTTACACTAAGCTGGAGAATAAGTTTCTGAAATTTATTCGGAAAATAATTTGAATGGCTTATTTATTTGCCAAGACCTTAGTTTTCTAGAAGTCTTATAACTCACAAATACTCTATACAAAGATTGGAATAGAGAAATTTAACACTTCCATTTTTGTCTTAGACCTCAGACGTTTTACTCCTGGTTTTGCAGTTTCATGAAGCTTTTATCTTAGCAGTTACAAAATCAAACTTTCTAGAAATATGCTTTTCCTTGTTCTCCATGGTGTTTGGAAAATGTGTTTGTAAATCAATTTAAAGTACCAGTGTTGGCTCTAAGAATTTTACTGGGGAGGGAAGTAGAGAAAGTTAGGTCTGGTTACATATATACGTGTGGCACTGTTGTGACCTTGCTGTGTCCTCAAGTCTGCTTCTAGGATTTGCCATGTCGATGTAGATAGGTCATTTTTTTTTTTATAAATTTTTTTTCCCTGTTTTATTGTACTTGTGAAATACTGTTCGTTTCTCCGTTTCCTGGCCCATCAAGATAGCATACAAATAGGATGTTTAACTTGCCTATGATATTCTCCGTTCATTATGTAGAAAGCCTCGTTTCTTGAGGAGTGGTTGAAGGTGCTAAGCTTGTCGCTAGTGACGACAAGTACTAAAACAGAAGTTGAAAATAATGGATCTACTGGGAACCAGAAGAGAGAGATGCTATCTAAGGCAATTAGGTCATTAATTGAAGTGTACAGAGGCAGAAAGCATGATGCAATTGCCCACAAGTTTGAGAAGTTGGAGAAAAGCATACAGTGAAATCACGTTTTGTAGCAATGTTTGTGGTGTTTGTAGACCTCCCCACCAAAGATTTTGGAGTCCGGTGCCAAAAAACATTGTTGGTATCTAAGTAGCTGAGTATCTGTCTAGTATGTATACTGTAGAGTACTAACATATATATATATTAAAGTGGTAAAAAAATGTATTTGTATGCCGTATGTATTTAAGTTCTTTTGGTTTTGTTTTTATATAATATTTTTCATAAAAGATATTGTAGTTTTGTTCTTTTAGTTTTACTTTTTGGGATTTTTCGATTCTCTCAAGATTCCCTTAAAATTAGTTCATAAATGAATACTATATATAATATAAGTCTATAATTGAGCAATATTGATTGATAATTGGGTAATTCAGTTATAGACCAATGTTATCCCTTATTCATTATGGACATGTCATTCGACAGGTGGAAACACAATCCCACAAGGATTTATTAAGTGACTAGAGGGTATACTTTGCAGTTCTCAATACTCGCAGGATTGATCTACAAGCACAAAAAACCTTTTTATTCTACAAATAAAACCTTCAAGAAATGTGAATTGATTGAGAAAACCAAATAAATTTTTTTGGAAACTTCAGTCTTTATTTTTATTTTTTGTTATAATTACGTGCTGTTGGGTCTCATTGAAGAATAAAACCTATTTACATTCTAAATCATTAAAATTTTGTCCATCTCACTTTTATAAAGCTTTGTTATTTTTAAAAATAATAATTATGTCTTTGATATGATTTCCTATCTTCTCTTTACGCATATTTAAGCTGATATGTAGTGTTTTAAGCATGTTTCTACATGTTAAATTTAAATAGAAAAAATATAGAAAAACTATAAAACCTAGTAGGAAATCCAGTTTGTCTAGAGGTTCAAAACGACTCATACCATGGGTAGGTGTTGGAATCTTGACAATTAAAAGTTGTGATCCTCCACAGCAGCCGCGGCCCCCCCCCCCCTAAAAAAAAAAAAAACCACACACACACACACGTCCCTACGCTTTGAAGTTGGGATTCTTGACCTTATGTCGGGTTTTCAGCTTTGTTTCTTTTAATATGAAATGAAAAAAGACTGCTCACATGAAAATTTAAAGATGAAATTAACTTACATAAAAAAGAGTTCCATAATATTGGATATGAAAGATGAGTTTACAGATCATAAAGTTTAGATCCACACCAATATGAACTTCGTTTGAAATTTCGTTTTGTGCTAAATATTCCAAATGTTTCAGCGTGTCCATGCATTATTAACATAGACGTATTTTCTTTACTGATAAGCAAACAACAAACTCATCCATATATAGGTCTTTACTATTTATTGATGTAATTGGGTGCCATAGTTTAAGATTATGCAACCTGCAAAAGCTATACATGCAACTAGATTTTCTTTTAGCAGTGGTAACTGTTGGAATATGACCAAGAGTTTCAACTAAGACAAAAGAGGGAGAATAAGAAGGAAATAACTCTTAAAAGTTTGGAAAAAATTCCAACATATTCATATATTCAATATCAATAAAATAAAGTTGAAAATACAAATTTAAACCAATTTTACATGAACAGTAGTAGGCATGCGGCCTCTACCTAATATGTCGAGATCATGTGGTCAATTAATGCCACTCACTTCACTCATTTTAGTTCCCAAAATATCACCATTCAGCCATAATTACATGACAACACATCTAAACATAATCAAACTAAAACTAGACAAATCAGTTACTTCAAAACAAGTAACTTTACATTTAACTCAGCCATAATAAACTAATTTTTGTAGCTTCCATTCATTTACTATGCAAGCTGCATTTCCACTTCACAAAACTAAGCTTCAAGCTTTCATTTAACACAAAACATGTTCACTAAAAATGCCACCACTTTAACACTCCCCCTTGACATTTTTAGGACCAACAAACTAACACTTACCTAAATGTAGTTTTTATTTTTTATTTATTTATTTATTGTTTTTTTTTTCACAAATACATCACATTTTGGAGTTGGCTTCTGTCACCTTCCACACACAATTGACATTTGAAGTAGAGGTCACATGCCTCTTCTTCCTCACATTATCATCTACAATAGGGATTTCAAAACCCTTCACACAAACAAATGAATTTTCACTAACTTCATAAGCTTTATCAACTTCAACATCTCCATGAAGCTTCTCATCTTCATTCACATGTACACATAAATTAAAATTTGGATTGTTAGCACTATAAGCGGCTAGAGAAGTCTTCTCCTTCTCTTTCTCAGCTCTTCCATTGCCTTTACAATCCCTAACAAAGCTCAATTTGTTCAATATATTCTCATGTTCACACGCTGTCCATGTCCACTTTATCTTGGTCTCTTTTGGTTTCTCAACTCTTCTTTTTAGGCTCTTTGATGTCTCCCTTGTTTTAGTTACATTGGAAGCATCCTATTGGCCACAAAAATTGTTCACAATATGACCAAGCTCACCATGGCTTTACTCATTTTCATCCGAACTAGTCAAGGCACCCAAATCATCATCCACAAATTCAAGAACAAATATTTTGTCTCTCATGGAGACCTCAAACACCTCGCATCCTTTTTAGTCAAATATTTTGCAAGATTCATCATAAAAATTTAAAGAATAATTCATCTCCATCATTTGGCCAACACTTAGCAAATTCACACTCATACTTGGCACAAACAACACATCACAAATCTGTTTTTTTTTTTTTTTTTTTCCCTAAAGGTGTGTTCACAAGCACATCTCCTCTACCACAAGTAACAATATGAGTACCATTTGCAAGCCTAACATTTTTGGATTTGTTTTTGTTCAATTTGTAAAACAAAGTCTCTTCAAAGCACATATGATTTGAGCTTCCACTATCCAAAATCCACATACCTTTGCTTTTTCATTTGGTGAAGCAATTGGCAGCAAATGAAACCTCCTCTCTTGGCTTTTTCTCCATAGCTACATGTGCTTGAGCTCTTGGTTTGGCTTCTTTCTTCCTCATCTTGCACACTTTCTCAACATGACCATACTTTCCATAAAGCCAACATTTAACATATGACCTAAACCAACAAAACTTTTTCAAATGTCCTTCTCTTTTACAATAGCAACAAAGATCATACCTTTTTTTCTTCTCCATCTTCTCCCCCTCATATCTAAATCTTCGAAAATATGGAGCATTTCTCTTGGCCTTCTATTCTTTTGATGACGAAACAACTTCCTATCCTCTTTGTTTTGACACAAGGGCCTTCTCTATAAGATCTAGGACATGAATAAGGTAAGCTTTCACCTTCATGAACCAAATAACAACTTGTGATGAAGCCATTTAACTCTCAAGTTTTCTCTCAAACTCAACATATTTTCTCTCAACAAACAAACTGATATTGCTTCAAATTTTAGCAAGCTTTACCATCAAATTTTTACTCACAAGTCCTCACAAAGATCATTCAATGCTATGATACCATGTTGGAATATGACCAAGAGTTTCAACTAAGACAAAAGAGGGAGAATAAGAAGGAAACAACTCTCAAAAGTTTGGAAAAAATTTCAGCATATTCATGTATTCAATATTAATAAAGTAAAGCTGAAAATATAAATTTAAACCAATTTTACATGAACAGTGGTAGGCATGCTGCTACCTAATCTGTAAGACCATGTGGTCAATTAATGCTACTCACTTCACTCATTTTAGTTCCCAAAATATCACCATTCAGCCATAATTACATGACAACACATCTAAACATAATCAAACTAAAACTAGACAAATCAATTACTTCAAAACAAGTAACTTTATACTTTAACTCAGCCAAAATAAACTAATTTATGCAGCTTTCATTCCCTTACTATGCTAGCTGCATTTCCACTCCACAAAACCAAGCTTCAAGCTTTCATTCAACACAAAACATGTTCACTAAAAATGCCACAACTCTAACAGTAACAACCAGATTACGTATTCAAATATTGTCTTGGGACATAAAGGTAGAAGTCAAGTTGTGAAAATGTATGTCACCCAAATGCCAATTTCAAAAATGCAAATATTAGAAACGCAAGTACCAAAAAAATCAAGTACTAGAGACAAAATTATCAAAAAAAATTAAGTACCAAAAACTCAATTGAATGAATATTCACGGAACAACTATAAAAATGTGCATTTACATGATGAATTCATTGGATAATTGGGCTTGGGATGATGCAGCTGAAAGTTCTTATTATGATAGTCCTTAGAGCATCTTCAATGACTCTTTCTATTGAAGTCTATGTGGCAGAAAAAATAGAAGTCTTTCTGCTTATGTGGCACAATGTCTATTTAATAAACAATGTCTATCTAAAAGTTATTTCCAGTGGTTGTGTTCATAACAAACTAAAAATTATCTAAAAGTTAACTAAAATTGATAAAAATAAATAGAATTGATAAATCATACTGTCTAACAGACTTTCTAGAAGTAGACAATCTTCTAGACATCTTATATTTTTTTTATGCCACATTAGCTTAATAGATTATTTAAACAGAGCCATTAGAGAAGATTTTTAAATCAGTCTGTCTATTTATTTTTTGTGGCAATAACGTTTGAACAATAGAAATAGCAATTGTAAATGCTCTTATAATGGTGTTCTTCCACATGGTGATGATGCTCCATATCATAGTCCATATTGGCATGGCACTGATGCTTTTCCACATGATGATGATACTTCACATGACAGTTCAAGTACTAATAGCTTACATGGTAATACTTGAAAAGTTACTTATAAGTGGTGGAAGAAGTTCCATTGGAGACAATCCAATGTTCAGACAAGAGCTGAGATAACACACAATGTCGAGCATAGCATCATCGAGCCAACGACATTAAACAATGGTGCCAAAATTTGATATGTGTCAGAAACACCAAAATTATAATACTGAATTAAACACTATCGTAGTAGTGGCAAGTTCAAGTCAATTCCACAGAGACTGATGATCAAACTATTTCTATTCCAATTAAAACAAAATTAAAAAGACAAAATGAGGATTTTATGTTGGCAAATTCAAATATTAAAAAAAACAATTTAAAAATATTGAAAATAACAATTAGAAAAAAAACTTTGGGTCATAGTATCTTCAATTACTAAAGAATAGGTAATCACAGACATAAATACATTTTCAATAATCATTCAATGATGGGTTAAATAAAATAGTACGACCAATTTTATTCTAAATCACAAATAATTAATTAGTTCAGATAAGATCATAAACTAATCTTAATTCTGAAATATTTAGAATCAATGTGATCTAAATCAAGTCAAAAAAAGCATTAAGAACAAGATTATCCAACAATAAACAAGTCCTACAAATGTTTTAAAACTTTAATCTATCTTGTGTTATACTAAAAAATTAACAAAAACTTAGCATGCAATTGTCAAAATCAAAGTGCTATTAAAAATAGAATATTCAATACGATTGAACTCTAATTAGCAAATATTCAATTCACAAATAATTATAACGGATCTAAATTATAATAAAAAAAGAATTGAATAATAAATAAATTAATTGGAAGAATACAAATTGAATAATTAAACTTGAATTAAAACTTGTAAACCAAGTCTCACACCTTGTACTTTAATAATGAAAAATACTCCTACCCAAAAGAGAGATTTAGCTACTCATAATTGTTAGAAATCTTAATTCTTTGGTTGTTTTTGCTCTGAAAACGGCTGCCCTATTATAAGATAACTTAAAGCTATTTAAACTAAAAACATACGGCTAAAAAGTATACAAAAACGCACCTAAATGGACCAAAATTGCAGAGCTCAGGCGCCTGGGCTCTGCGCTTGGAATAGCGCTTGGGCTACTTTGCCTTGCTGCCTCGCAGCATCTGGAATTACCAGCCAGGCTCCTGGCCCAAAACCTGGGCAAATCTGCCTGGTTGCTTTTAATTACAGTTTTGTCATTTTTCTTCAAATTCTCTTTCGTGAGGTCAAAATCACCTAAAATATAGATAAACATATATTAATCTATTTTAAATGAATAAAACATGCTTAATTTAAGTATCAAAGTATATAAAACATATATAAATTGTGATCTATCAAAGGGTGACTCACGACATAGTCAAATATTATCAACGGTCCAACTGAACATGATATTATTCTAGAACCTATGCTTTATCTTCCTCCTATCCCAACTCTTAACATTGTCTCAAGGTTAAAACAATTGAGGATGGGTAAATGTATGTAAAAAAGAGAGAGAAGTTGAAAATGAAGTTGAACTTTTATTAGAAGTGGCAATTTAGGTGATAACATGAAACACGACTTGAAACGACTGTTTATATTGACACGTTCAATTTAAAATTGACATGAATATATTAAATTAATTCATATAAAATTAAAATAATAATAAATTAATAAATATAGTTTAATATTACATAGACCATACAAAAGCACTCATAAAAATACAGCACACTAACAAAACAAATACAGTACCAAAATAGTTGTAAAACAAAAGACAAAGAAAATTTGTCACATGCTATTATGGTTGAGAGATAGATTAAAATTTACATAATAATTTGAATCGACAAATCCATTTAAGTTGTGCCACCACAGTTTATTCAGGTCTCGTTCTTCATTTTGAAAATGATCGTAATCATGTTTTTCATCTTCATGCGGATCCTGAAAATCAACAAAATATTCCATTAGTTTATATAAATAGCATAAATGATAATAATAATAATAATATTTTATTTATATAAGTTAAAAATGTCAAACCAATTAACACTCTTTAAAAAATGAAATGACATGAATAACACGAATTGCCATTCCTAGCCTTTATGCAATGCAAAAGAATTTTGAAAGTCTGAGAAATATGACAAATGTGATTCAAGGTTGGATGTATTTAACAATTACATATGGAAACTCCGTGCAACAAAGAATTTTGGATCAAATTGTTGGATTATCAAAACATATGTCCCCGAGCACAGTGCATTTTCAACATTATGAATCATGATATTGAGAAGCTAGTAGTTCATTGATTGAAGAATACATTAAATCAAAATTTATTGGGACTGGGCGTGATTGCAGATCAAAAGAAATATGTCAAGATGTATGTAAAGAGCTCGGGCTAAATATGAGTAATGAAAAAGCTTTGAGGGCTAAAAAATATGCAAGGGCAAGTGTATTAGGGATGCTGAAAGAATTTTATCTAAAATTACTTTTATGGTCTGCTGTATTGGTCTTGGCTCATTCACTCGCTTTCAGACTGATTTGGAAAATAAATTCCAATATTATTTCATAACTATTGAAGCTTATATTCGAGGGTTTCAATATATATGCATCCTATAGTGGCTGTTGATTGGACACTTTTTAGGAATATATGATTGTATCATGTATGTTGTAACATATTTGTATGAGAACAATGAAATTTATCCGTCAGAATTTAGGATTGTGCTGAGCGAGAATGTTGCATCCTATGTATAGCTTTTTTTTTTGTTTTCCTAGATTGAAAGTAGTTTACGGGAATCGACTTGATCTAGTATTTTTAACAGATAGATACCAAAGCCTAGCGGCTGCAGCACAATCATTTTTTCCTAACACATACCATGAACACTACACATACCTTTTATGACAAAATACGAAGGCGAAGCTTAGATAAATTGATGATGTGAAAGGGGTAAAAAAATATTTCTACAAATTCTTTTTCAAGGTGAGAACTACACTGTGTACAAGAGTGCACGGTGTAAGCTTTTCAATTATAGTAGAAAAACAAGTACATTTGTTGTTCTACTAGACAACACGACAAATAGGCAACGAGAACCTCAAAGTGGTAGCATGGAGCTGGGTAGTAGTTTCCAATTCCTTATGCTAGAGGAGTTGTGCAAGGAGTCGATTCAGCTAGACTACAACTCTTTCCTTTATATTTTACTAAACTTGCACTATTGTATTATTCCTATCAATGTGCTCTCATATAAAGGTAACATTTTAGATTTAACATGAACTTCCAATTTAAAAATAATTCGTTAATTAATTTATTAATGTCAATATGATTAACACGATTATAATGAATTACTAGTATATTAGCTCGTTTAACATGAAATTGATCAATTGTTTAACTTGAATATGAAATGAATACCAAATAGATATTGGTTAGAATTGAAAAGATCTCCATATAATTAACAATTTTAATAAGGAATGGACATAAAATACATTTCGTCAATACGGATTGTCATATTTACTTTTATGCATAACATTTTGAGTTGAAAGAGGTTTGGATTTTGTTTGGCGTTATTCTATACTCAGGAGTGCTGAGGTGGGCGGAGTCCGAAACCGTGTAAATCCTCCCCTCCCCAATTTTTCAGTCAAAATTCGGTCAACATTTTGAATTTTAAAAATTCTTCAAAACGTGTGTTTTGATCTCATGCGAAATACCATCTTCTCCTTGCTCGCAGAAAACAAAAAAATCCAGTGCCCCGTGCCCCCATCTTCTCCCACGCCCGTTTCATCTCCTCTTGCAGAAAATTTTAAGGTTTTCTGATATTGTTTCATACAAAAAATAAAATAAAATAAATAAATACCCACTGAACATCGTCCATTAATCACAATGAATCAATTTAGAAAGAGTACCAAGGACTTCTAAATTTACTTGTGGTGAACAAGTAGTTATCAGGAAGGAAAAAAAAAAAAAAGCTGAAACAAGGGTTTTTTCTTCTATCCCATAAAGTATAAATTCAGAGAGAGCAAAGAACCCACAATTTATAACAATTCCCAAAAAGTTCCACCCATCAACCTATCGAGAAAAAGTATCTCAAAATTATTTCACAACTTCAGGCAAGTACAAATCATTGGTTTTTTTTTTTTGTCTTCTGCGAGAGGAGATTGACAATTTTTTCTGCGAGAGGAAATGGGCGTGGGAGAAGATGGAGGCACAGGGCACTGGTTTTTTTTTTATTTTTGCGAGCAAGGAGAAGATGGGCGTGGGAGAAGATGGTATTTCGCATGAGATCAAAACGCACGTTTTGAGGAATTTTTAAAATTCAAAATGTTGACCAAATTTTGATTAAAAAATTGAAGATGGGGGATTTACACGGTTTCGGACTCTGAGAGGTGGGCGACTTCGCCCACCTCTGCACTCCTGATTCTATACTTACTTTGTTTAAAAGCGTTTTTAATACTTGTAACATTTTTAAAATTATCCAAATACATTTAAAAATAATTTTTAAAATTTAAAAGTTATCTTTTAACTTTTTAAAACTACGATGACTTTCTATAGTCCACCCAAATCATTGTCTCAAATTTTTATATATATATATATATTTAAAGTTCAACGTTTTATTTTTTCTGATTTTTTGTTCAGTTATTTTTTTATTAAATACTTTTAAATGTTGTAAATTATATAAATTTACTAAAAATATAAAAAATAACTAAAAAAAAAGACTAAAATACTAAAATATATTCAATTGTACATTAATATTTTTTAATTTTTTTAATCCAATAATTTAAATGTTATAAAATTTAAAATTAATTTTTTTTAAAATAAATTTTAAAAAAAATAAAAATATATTTGTTAAAGATTTGATGTAATCTAATATATATATATATATATTTTATAGCCCATATATATATTTATAAAAAAAAAAAAAACTCAAATAGGCCCAATACCACTCACGTGTCGAGTACCACGTTTTACTTGTCGTTTTTCCTTTTTAATAAAAAAGTGTAAGAAGACAACATAATGCTTGCATCGACCTTTTCCAAGCAACACAATATATTATTATTTATTTGGTAATACAATCGCAATTTTTGTTACGTGCTAATGTATTTAGTATAAAAAAACGTTCATAAAAAATAAAACTTAGCACACTTAAAGTTCTTTTTCTTTTTTAATAAAAGTACACTTAAGTTAATGAACGAAATTTTACACAACGAAATATTACACCTTTAGGCCTTCACATTATTAGAATATGTTTTTACATATTATGCAAAGTTTAGGTGAAAAAGGAAGTGTATTTACCCAAAAAAAAAAGAAAAAGAAAAAAGGTAAAAAAGGAAGTTGAATTATGGGCTGAACTGAGCTAGTGCATTCCAGTTTAATTCCAGCTGTGGTCTTTGTCGGGAAAAAAAAAAAAAAAGTAGCGAAAATATTATATGAAAGTGACACTGACATTGGGAGTCGGGAACTTTAAACATAAGAAAATATGAACAGGGAAGGAATTTCAGCGAAAAAAAAAATGAACATTAGAAAATTCTGATATTCTTTGGAATCTTATTATTATTATTTTTTTTTCTGTAATATTTTTTTCATTGATGTAATATTTTGTCATTGAATTTATTGTATGGAAAAATATTTATAGTTAAAGAGTTTTAATGTGAAAAAGTATTTTGCATGCCATTCATAAAAAGAAAAAAGAAAATATTTACATGTAGCAGAAGGACCTAAAGAATCAATAATCAAGATGTACTAAAATTTCTCGCCAGATTGAGAGTGATGGACCCTGGAAAACAATGAACTGGACGCTGAGAGATGGGGAGTAGATTCAGGCTGGTCAGTCTCCTGTGAACACTCAGATTCTGCCACCTGTCAGTGTATTGTAGGAGACCAAATCCTCCTTCACTAGTCTCTCTCTTTACAGCCTACAATCTACATCCTCTCTCCAATTTTAGATAAACATAATTCTATAGGAAAAGAAAAAGAAAAAGAAAATAACAATTTTTTTTGCTGAAAAAAAAAAGAAAATAACAATATCCATCCATAACTCCTCCTCTCGTATTATTATTATTATTATTATTATTATTATTATTATTTTATTTAATAATAGTATCCGTTTTCTAGTACTCACTACTACCTCCTGTAATGGCGGAGGCTCTCAACGTTCATTGTTCATGTTTGCTATTGTTGTAACCTTTTAATCCTACTTTTTCTTTATATGTCTTCTAACCTTTTGGCCCTTTTCTTAACTTCCTTCTTCTGCTCCTAGTTTCAATTTGTATTCTTAGCTAGTTCATAAAAAAAGACAAGAAGAAAATGGCAATCTCTAACATAACTCAGATGCAAAGAAGTTCAATTCATTTTTGCTTCGGATGATATATTGTAGTTGCATTGCAATTGTCATAGTTGAGAGTCGTTTTCAGGTGCGCTGCTTGTTTTTTTTTTTAATATATATATATATATATATAAATATTTTTGTTTTTCCTTACCTTGGATTTCTAGTATTTCGGTTTCATAAGCAAGTAACCAGCTAGTAAAAAAAAAGAAAAAAAAAAAAAGTTCAGTGCAGGGTTCTTTTTTAAGTTTGAGAGAGGAGAGGAGGGTTTCATTTTTAGCTTGAGCTTGGATGATGTTTTGTCAGATATTGCTACTTTGTGGCTGCGCAACAGTTAGATTTCTTTCTTCTCAATTATTTCTTGTATTGGTCTAGTAGATTTTTCAGTCTGATATTTTACCTCTCCTCTGAGTTCTAATAAGTTTTTCAGTTCACCGACATCCTCAAATGGGTTTAACTAGCTTTTTTCTGAGTAGCTGACTTTAATTAATTATGTTTGTGGGTTTTCTGCTCTTCTTTTCCGTGGTCTTCTAGTTTTCGGTGTTTATTTTTCTTTACTTTTTTTTTTTTTCTTTTTTTCATGGAAATGAAACCTCTTTATGTGAAATGTTGCCTTTCCTCTCTTTTTCTTCTTTTATTTTAATATATGACTATGTAACGATTTTACGTTGTTTAGATGTACAGAAAAGTATTAACTTTCTCACCATTTTAATTTGAAGTTGTTGCAGAGACTATGCCAATTGTTTCCAGAGTTGATCCATTGTAAATTGTAGTTTTACGCCTTTCTCGATGTTTTCTTTCTTTCTTTGAAAAATTGGAAATGAATGTTCTATTTTCATTGAAAAAAGAAACTATATTCTGTTGAAATCTCTGGTGTGCAATATAATCTTATCTCTAGTCTGGATTTCGTCTTCCACCTGTTGCATCTAACTTCTTATGTTTAATTTGTCATTATGTAAATTTGAACTCTTTTTTTTTTCTTTTTCTGAGCAGGTGTATTATTGGCTTGCATTGAAAATTCTATAGTGATAAAAATGGCCAGGGAGTACAATGGATCACCGAAGCATCACCAGTTAGAATCTAAGAGGAAGCGCCTTACTTGGATCTTAGGGGTTAGTGGGCTCTGCGTTTTGTCATACATTTTGGGAGCATGGCAGAATAATAACGCTCCAACCAATCGTTCTGAGGTCTACACTAGAGTTGGTTGTGATGTTGGGTCGTCTTCATCAGGGGATAGTAGCCAATCCTCACAAGTTTCATCATCATCATCATCATCATCATTATCATCATCTGCTGCATTGGACTTTCAAAGCCATCATCAAGTTGAGATTTCTAAATCTGGTGGAGTCCAAAATTTCCCAGCATGTGACATGTCCTACAGTGAATACACTCCCTGCCAAGATCCTGTGAGAGCAAGGAAGTTCGACAGAAACATGTTGAAATATAGAGAGAGGCATTGCCCAGCCAAGGAAGAGCTACTTCTCTGTCTGATACCTCCTCCACCAAAGTATAAGACACCCTTCAAATGGCCACAGAGCCGAGACTATGCCTGGTACGACAACATTCCTCATAGAGAGCTCAGCATCGAGAAAGCTATTCAGAATTGGATTCAAGTGGAGGGTGACAGATTCAGATTCCCTGGTGGAGGAACCATGTTCCCGCGTGGAGCTGATGCCTATATAGATGACATTAATCAGCTCATTTCTCTTACCAGTGGAAAGATCAGAACCGCTATTGATACAGGGTGTGGTGTAAGTATAATAATTCTTCCAGGAAAAGAAAAAGAAAACTTTATTTATGATCTGTTAATACGTTATTGTTTACTATGCCACTATCTTTGTTATAGTCTAATACTTGTTGTACTGTAAATGCTAATACGTTTTCTTCTTGACCCCCCTTGCCTGACAATGTGGTTGGTAAGGTAGCAAGTTGGGGAGCTTATTTGTTGAAGAGGGACATCATAGCAATGTCTTTTGCTCCAAGGGACACACACGAAGCACAGGTGCAGTTTGCATTGGAGCGGGGAGTTCCTGCAATGATTGGGATTATGGCTTCACAGAGGCTTCCCTACCCAGCAAGGGCTTTTGATATGGCTCACTGTTCCCGTTGCTTGATACCTTGGAATCAATATGGTACTGAATGCTAGTGTGGAAATTTATTCAATGAAAAATTTACATGGGAATTTTAATGTGTGTAACTTTTTTTGGCAGATGGAATGTATCTAATTGAGGTGGACAGAGTTTTAAGACCGGGTGGTTATTGGATTCTTTCTGGCCCCCCTATCCGCTGGAAGAAGTACTGGAGAGGGTGGGAAAGAACCGAAGAGGATTTGAAACAAGAGCAGGATTCTATTGAGAATGTTGCCAAGCACCTCTGCTGGAAGAAAGTGGTCGAAAAGGATGATCTTTCCATCTGGCAAAAGCCCAACAATCACGTTGAGTGTGTCAAAAGCAGGAGGATCTATAAAACTCCGCACATTTGCAAGTCTGACAATCCAGACGCCGCTTGGTACTCCCTTGATCTCTCTGGTATTCACATGATCATTGATATATACAAATCTTTAATGTTCTTATTTGTGCAAAAAAGGTACAGAGATATGGAGACTTGCATTACCCCATTGCCAGAGGTAAGCAGTTCTGATGAAGTAGCTGGTGGGGATTTGGAGAAGTGGCCTGACCGTGCATTTGCCGTCCCTCCTAGAATTAGTAGCGGTTCAATACCGGGAATGAATGCAGAGAAATTCGGACAGGACAATGAACTGTGGAAGGACAGGGTGTCACATTACAAGCGAATTATACCCCTACACCAGGGACGGTACCGAAATGTAATGGACATGAATGCTAATATTGGTGGACTAGCAGCGGCCATGGTAAACTATCCAGTGTGGGTTATGAATGTGGTCCCTGCAAACTCAAATCAGGATACTCTTGGTGTTATTTATGAACGTGGTTTCATCGGAACATACCAGGACTGGTGCGAAGCATTCTCAACTTACCCAAGAACATACGACCTCATCCATGCTAGTGGTGTTTTCAGTATATACCAGGACAGGTAAGAAAGATAATTTTTTTTTTAAGTTTTAATTTAAATTAATTTAATTTTTTAGTTTGATGGCTATGATCCTCTGAATATATATATATATATATATATATATATATATATATATATATATCTGTGTGTGCGCGCGCGCGCGCTGTGGGATTAACCGAAGTCACGACTGCATGTAAATCGGTGCCAAATACACCGCATCTGCATTTTAACAAAAAAACGAATATCTGTATAGTGAAATTTTCCAGTATTTACATATATATAAGTTGAACGTGCATTTTGTGTATTGATATTGAAGATGCGACATCATTCACATTTTGCTGGAGATGGATAGAATTCTGAGGCCAGAAGGGACGGTTATATTCAGGGATACAGTGGAGCTCCTTATAAAGATACAGAGCATTACAGAAGGGATGAGATGGAAGAGCCAAATCATGGACCATGAAAGCGGACCATTTAATCCAGAGAAAATTCTTGTTTCTGTCAAAACTTACTGGACTGGTGAAGCTAAAGCACAAAAGCAACAGTAATAGAGTACTCGTACAGAGTTGCGGTGTATAATTTTCCCCTAATTTTGTTGCAACATTCAAGGGTTTTTGCTTTTGTCTTCGTTGTGCAGTAATCACCATCATTGCATTTTTTCTCTGCTAATAAGACTAGCTAACATCGAAGCTTGACTGGCTTCTTTACATTCTCAAATGGATCATGATATCTGACTGACCATGATGAATTTATAATATTAAATGGATGATACTGGTGAATAAAGTCAATAGATAACGCTATCAAAGTTAATCAAGCCATTGCATTAAATCAAATGTCCGGTGATTGAAAATTAATTTAAAAATCTAATGAGATGGGGTTGTTGTAGACTAGGGGCTTCAAAACACACATGCAACATAGATGGAGGAGTCTAATTAGTCTCCATGGGCAATTTGAAAGACACTGAAAGGTCCTGTTAACGAAGAAATACAATACAAAATTACTTGATAATTTGGTCTACTTTTATTGGCCGACTATTCTATGTGGACAACTATTTATCTAGTCAAAATAAAAAATAAAAAGAATAAGGCGTCTAGGGTATTCTGGGAATACGTGGATGAGACTGAATAAAATTTACTACAAAATTCATCATTATGCATAAATTTTGATAGTGGTGGAGAATATGAGTATATTTTTTTGTCAAGAATGTTTGTAGGGAGCAAACAGAGTGAAAAACCAAACTTAGAACAAGTATTTTTTTTTTTTTTGGTGAATAACAAGTAATCTCTTGGTATAATCTTATTAATACGAGGATGGTTGAGGGGCATGGTGTGCTAGTAGAGTTTGGTTTTTTGGTTGGTTGGTTGAAGAAATAGGGACAAAGTGGGCCAGCATGACACTGACAGCGTGGTGGAGTGCGTGTGCGTATGCGGATGTGGTGGTCAGGGTTTGGAACAAAGGAGAGGTTCATTTTTCCGATTGAGATGAGTTTTATGATAGAGAGAAAGAGAGAGAGGAGGTGTGCAACTGGCGCAAAGAGAGAGATTCGGGTAATAGAAAATAAAAGAAAAGAGAGACCCTCCGAAGTCCAAACGCCTCCAATTCCATTCCTCTTAACTCCACCATGTCCTTGTGATGTGGCTTTGGCTGCTCTTATTCATTCCTATTCTTTTCTAAAAAATTGAAATTGAGAGAAAAAGGATTTGAATTCCGCCCCCCACCCCACCCCTCCGCCACTCCTAAAGAAAGAAAGATTCAATAGAAAGCCAAACCAAAGCAAGTAAGAACACAGAGAACAGAAACGATGGGGGATGGGGATACGATAACAGACAACATAGAAGACCAAGTAGGGAGAGTGGTGGAGCAGACAAAAGAGCTGCAGGAAGCGGCACTTGCCCTCATTAACAAGAATGCCACCGACGAACAATCTCTCCGCCAACGTGCCCAATCCCTCGACTCTTCTATCCACCGCCTCCGCTCCTTAATTGATTCTCTGCTCTCCGACAAGCTCTTGGATCCCAAGCTCGCCGACAAGGCAAACACCACCTTTCCCTTTCTTTTTTGCTTTCGCTGCTGCTTGTTGCTGCTCCATCTATCAAAAAAGAAAAAAAAATCCCGCTTTTTGCTTTCTTTTGTAATCAATTAGGAAATCAATTACTTGCGTTGGTAGCCGCAGGATCCATCAAAATCATCCTTTTCATGTTTTGACTTTTTCCTAAACCCAAACTCTGAATTGGAATTTCGTAAATTCATTTTTACAGCTTGAAGAAGAATTACAGAAGGCCAGATGCATCCTGAGCGATGGAGACGCTGCTACCTTTCTACCTGGAAAACAGCAGGGCCGCTTTCTGAGGATGTTTCTAGGTCCTATTAATGTACGAGCCTCTCGCAGAGATATCCAGCTGAAGGTTAAAGAGGAGTACAACAGTTACAGAGTATGCTTTTCATGCTCCTTTCAATCTTCTTCAACTTTGACTCATCAAGCATGCACCTTTTTCTTATCAATTGTTTTTCCTCCTGCATTCATTGCTTTATTGTATTCCCAATTTTTTGTTTTTCTACTTTATTTGTATCTCCTATTAGGTGAGCTTCACATATACAAATCTTTTTCGACGATGATACTGCTTTATGCCTTCTTGGGAAACATTCTATCGAGCGATCTTTGTATAGATGCATAGCTGACACATTCCCAATGATGTAATCATGCCATGCAGAGCTTTTTCTTTTATTCTCTAGTTGTTTCTAAAAGACTTTGATCCATCTAAGCAGAATTTCACATTTTCTCCTTCTGATTGATTGCTGTCTATCCTTTAGAATTGCAGTGTACGTTTTCTTACCTCGCTATATAGCTTGTGAAGGTTCACTCACTATATTATTTCGTTGAGCAGGATAGAACTGCCCTTCTGTTTCTTCTTTTCCCCTCAACTCTACTTATTCTACGATCTTGGATTTGGGATGGATGCCTGCCAGCATTCCCAGTTCAGCTGTACCAGGTTAGTGCTACATAATTCTCAGTCTTAGATGAAGATTCTGCCGATATTGCTATTGTAATGTCTGATTCCTATTGGAGTTAATTTTTAGTATATGCTTTATCAGGCATGGTTGTTGCTCCTATACACAGGATTGGCGTTGCGAGAAAACATACTCAGAATGAATGGAAGTGATATTCGTCCATGGTAAAAGCATACAATATTTCACGATAGATTTCTGCTTAATGCTACTGAGCACGCTATTTTGTTAGTTGGACATCTCTGGAGTCAATCATATAACAGAAATTTGTACCTTCATATTCTTTACAAGACAAACAAAAGGAATGATGATAACTTATTTTTCATAAGCTCAATAGATCATTATTTGATTAATACTTGCCTGATTGGGCCCCATATTTAAATAGTGTCCATTTTCTATGTTTTAATTATTGTGATCATACGTTTATAATTTATGGCATAACATGATATTTTGTTGCCCTGTTAGAGTGCATACTCGCTAATTAGCTTGATCAACGTTTCGCTTTTGTCTGATCTGATCAACTGCTTAGATATTTGTATATATGTATGTGTGTGGTTTGCTGCTTTTGCAAGCACTTGCTGATAGAGTATATGAAGTTAGGCCTTGGTCTCAATCTTTTATTCAGTTACTCTCCTAGTTGCTTGAGAGTACATAAATTGGTTAGATTTCAATTTTTGAGTTTTGCTGTCAGAAGTGGAGATCGTTTTATTTCATGTTCCTTGCTGGTGGTGAATAGTTGGATCTCATTTATATTTTGTGATACACGACTAAAGTTGCAGATGCCTGTAACAGTGCCTATATTGAATTGTCTATTTATGAAGCATCTGTTTTAGTTTTAGTTCTGGTTCTGTTTCATTGCACATTCAATGATGCTGGTGAATACTTGATTGATGCTTTGTTATCTATGACGTACAATTTTACAGGCTTTGAGTCCTAGGAAAGTGTTCCTTTAGTAATGATTTTGTTTTTGTTCTTGTAGTAGCTATTGGATCCTTCATCTCTTGTCTTTACTCTCTCTTCAGTTTTTTTATCTTTTGTCTATCCACATTTTCCTATATACTATATAATATTTCCCTTCTTTTTTATTAGTGGGTGATTACAAAATTCACCCATGTACTTTGGATTGTATCTCAATTTGGTTCCTAAACCTTTTGTTTAAGCAATGCCAGACTTTTCTATTCAATAATGTCAAATTGGTCCCTCTATTAAATTTGTTATTGAGACTTTTTGAAAATTTACCTCCTAAACTTCAAGTGGTTAGTTTTTACAGACAATGTGCGTGAATTTTTATGTATTTATTTATTTATTTATTTTTTCTAAACTAAAGGCATCTCTAATTCAAAGATATAATGTCTAAGATTGTCCCAATTTAATTGTCTATATACTAGTAGCAAGATTTTTAACTTAATCAAGTAAATAAAAGTCCCAATTGTTTTTTGTTTTTGGTTCCTATGTGATGGTGATGGGAAATAGTTTTGAACAAAAGGACCCCTTATTTAGCACCTTTGAGGCTTGGTTCAAAGATGAGCTTTACTTACTACCATTAAGTCTATGTAATTAATAACTGGAACTTCATTGGGACTATATCCGGTGTCAATTTGAACTGTATGATCACTAGCTCTTTGCATGCAAGCAACCCCTTTATGAGCTGAGTCATCTTTTAAAGTTTTATTGATAAGCAATAACAACATGATATTTTGTCAAACTGACCTTGTTTAGCAGTTATGTTTCTAGTTTATCTGTCATCATGACATTGCACAAATCTGCTTGTGCAGGTGGATATATCATCACTATTGTGCTATGGTTATGGCCCTTGTTAGTCTCACATGGGAGATTAAAGGACAGCCAAATTGTTCTCAGAAGCAGGTAACTTTTGCTTAATTAGTGCTAACCTGCTATTTATATATGTTCTGCACTTGTTTTCATCAGTTAAATCTCTTGCAGAGAGGAGTTCAACTTTTCCTACAATGGGCTATGATGCAAGGAATTGCTATGCTTTTACAAAATAGATATCAACGTCAAAGACTCTATACTCGTATTGCGTTGGGGAAGGTGCCATTTCTAAATTATTGGTCTGCTAAATAGATTGCATTTGTCATTATATGACTATTATATTATCATTTTATTTTGGGATATCGGCATTGTTACACCCCGAACTATATTATGTCTTGCACATTGCACCCCAAACTATCTTTTCTAGCATTTTGCACCCAATACTAACTAAAAGCTTGCACCATTGGTCCTTTTTGCATTTTTTGTCAAAATAGTTAACAGAATAAGCACATGCACTGCATGTGAGATTTAGACAAGGGCAATTTGTGTCTTTTTGTCATTTCAACAGTTACTTGCCCTTGCATTAGAAAATTAGGGCTCAATTTCTTCAAGTGAAGCTCTTCCAAGGGAAAACACAAGATTTTCTCAATATCTGAATATACCAAACAATTGCTTCTTTTTAATTTTGATCGAAAAACAATTCTCTCTGTTTTGCAGCTACACTAATATTCTTTCGGATATTATGCTTAATTTTGGTTCTACCCAATATTGCTTCTTTTTTAAATTTTACCTCATTGTATTTTGTACCTCGTGCTTTCAAGCCTCTTCCATGTCTTACTTATTGAAAAACTAAGATTGGTAGAAATCAATATCATATCAACTTACCTAATCACCAAATATGTAATCAGGACATCCAGGAACCGCTTTTTTATCACCAGATTTAATTTCTCTAAATACTGATTTCCAAAACAGGGGTTTTTCCTGTGGTGTTCTTGAGCTCCAATGGACCCGTTGATGGTCTTTTTAGCTCGAATTTTTTATTGTTTCCAAGCACCAACCATGTTAAAAGCAATAGGAGTTTGTTTACTGGCCAAAGGGGTAGCCATTTCATCAACAACACAGTCAACTTGAATGTCAATTTTCCAAAAATTCTCTCGGCAAAACATGGACCTGAACATAAAACAGAGCAAAAACATTTGAATGTCAATTGATTGACAACTGCACTCAACGAACCTACATTCAAAGCATCACCTCACACCTTGAAGAGCCACTCAATTCCTTCAATTCTTCCTCTCTGTCATGCCATAGCGAACCCAATACTTCTCCTCCACCTGAAAAGATAGAAGTTGACGAAGCATGCTTCACTGAATGGGAAGAAAATAAGCATGAAATCTCGCCAATGGTGCTTCTACGATGTGGATGCTGTTGACAACGCCGGTGATGAAGATCGAGAGCCTAATTCGAAACACTGCTCGGCTTGCTCACGTTTGGAGCTAGTGTTGGGACAACCATGGCTTTCTTTGCTTCCTTCTTAATCTGGAACTCCGTAAAAAAGGGAGGCTCTTCACGTTCAATCTGACACGAGCCTTAATTTCTTTTCTCAGAAAAAAGACATCAAATGCCCTTGTATGATTCTCACGTGCTGGGCATGTGTTGGATCTATTAGTGGATTGGACAGAATTTGCAAAAAAGGATCAAGTGTAAAATGCCAGAAAAAATAGTTTAGGGTGCAATATACAATACCCGATATAGTTTGAGGTGCAACAGTGCCAATATCCCTTTTATTTTAATGTACACCTAATAAAATCTTACATTTTAACTTCTATCTTTTTGTCCCAACAGCTTTTTCTGTTCCTGAGAATCTTCTCCATGAATTTTTATAGTATTATTGACATGCAAAAGCCTGCATGCCTTACTATATATGTTAATAGGCATATCTAATCCATTTTTGATTTATTTACTAATTCATTTTGTTAATTCAGGCTAAGAGGATGGATGTTGTTTGGGGAGAAACTGCTGGTGTACATGGCCAGTTGTGGGTGCTGTGTCCCATACTTTTTATTTTGCAGGTAGTTAAATAGCATCTAGTTAGTCTTTCATTGCTTTTTTTTTTTTATTGGCAAATGATGTACTGTGGTCTGGTATTTATGTCATTCTCTCAATTAGAAAACAAGCCTCTTATGTACTGTGGTCTGATAGTTTGATTGAAACTTTTGAATAAGCAGAATCTCAGTGGGTAGAAGTTCTCAATCTGTGAAATCAAGTACTGCATTGTGCAATCTCTAGTTCTAACTACAATATTTGTGGACTATTTTTTTTTTTTTTGGCATATTGGAACTCTTTTCTGTAAATTGCAAGGCTTCTTATGTGTTTACTACCTGTCAATGGTTGTATACAGGGGTTTGTGTAAAATCTGTTACACTGCTCAGCTGATAATAAGCAGACCTGTTTTCAAGAATTTTTCATTATATGATCATTATCTTTATTGTTGTTGTTATTATTATTATAATTAAAATTATTATTCATATTTTTTTTTGGTAGTTTCTATAGTATGAATGCTTCAAATACTTTGTGTTATGTTTGTTTGTGGGGGAAGTTAGAGAAGAATTATTGTTATCTTACACTGGAATTGGATTCATTCTAAGTCTCTGTTGAAGTTGGCACATTTTGCAAAATTTAATGATGGTTAATTTTTGTGTGGTTTTATTCTTTAGGGTTTTGAGGCCTATGTTGGACTTCTATTGCTCAGGACAGCATTTGTCGGGGTTGTCTCTGAATGGCAGGTAATGTTGATCTGTTTCATTTTAATCTGGTTTGTCTGTTTTATCCATACCAGGTAGATTAAAATGAAATATCTATCAGTGGATAAAATATCAAGTGATGGAAAAACTACTTTGGCAGGTGATTTTCTGTGGGATCCTTTTGGTACTAATGGCAGTGGGGAACTTTCTAAACACAGTGCAGACGCTCATGGCAAAATCAAGGTTTAAGGCAAAGATGAAAAGAAGTAAGAGCAAGCAGGAGCTGTATTAGAGTCTTCCTTATAGTTAGGATTTGTCTTAAGTGCTTCATAGGATCTCATTTTTTGAATGTTTTTCTGGGTCTATAGCGTCTGTTGTTGGCTGCTGAAGTGAGGCAGTGGGAATGTCTTCATAAAATGTTCATTTTGACCTTCATATGAATGTAGCATGTCCTTTCCGAGTCTTTCCATGAAGTACTTTTGAAGCATAAAGTTGGTGCAGGTGCTTGCTTATATCATTTCGCTAGCACATTGTCCACCTGCATGAAAGTTGAAACCGACTTGATTGGGTCATGGTATCCAGGCTGAAAAAAGAAAAAGAGTTTTTTTTTTTTTTTTTTTTTTTTTGCGATGATAAGAGGTAAAAAGATTGAAATATATTGGATCTGAGCGAATGGAATCTCTCTCAGGGTTTGATGACCAAGTTTGCATCAATTTTCGATAGAACGAAAAATAAATAATGTGACACAGCATATTTTGGTAGCTACCTTGAACAAAAAGAATTTTTTTACAAATTTAAGATCCAAAAGACAATTATAGTCCATCATCAAGAACAAATTGACGGTCAGAGAAGCTGTTGGGTATCAAAACTAGTAAAATAAATCAGCTACCTTGCTATGTAAGCAGTTTCAGTATTTTATGTTGGAGAAAGAAACGGTTTGTCATATCCCCTGTCGTGAAAGTCGATGGATATTGTTTACAAAGAAAGAGAAAATTAGGAAGCCTAGCCTACTAAACATCCATATACCGCAAAGGATGCAAAAGTAGGAAGCCTGATCTCACATCACATGGCATGGCTCCTAATTACCAGACCCAGTTGTTTATATTTCAATGTTAAATAAATTATACGGGAGTGTTTGTTTTTTATTTTTATTTTGGTAAAGTACGGGAGTGTTTCTTGACTTTAGGCTAAGCAAAGCAAGAGATAAAGGGAGAGTGTGCTCCAACATTAATATATTCCCTCTCGGCCCAACCTTCCCCTTTCCCCTTTTGCCCATGTGCTATACCTGTAACTGATATATTTTCATACATAGATTGGTGAAGGACTTGGAGAGGGTTGAAAAGGACGGAGAAGGAGTCCTACATTGTCTAATGGTTGTTTAGAAGATGAAAAAGGAATAATGTTTTCAAACTTGACTCGTTCTTGTGCCGAACGCCAAGGCAACTTATCAGACCCGGAGAACCATATAAGTTTTATTATTATTATTATTATTGGTGAATAAGAACCATGATTAGCTTCTTTGTGATAAAAGATAACATTTTGGATAATTTTATTAATCTGAAAAAAACTCCCAACAGTTTGCTTATCTAAAAAGAGAAACTCTAACTTATATTATTAACACTTGAAATAAGCAAATTATATATAATTAGGGTGAAAAAAAAAAAACAGAAACTGAAAATTAATCAGGTTAACAGATGGCATCTAAGTTTCTTTTATTTTTTATTTTCTTCTTTCTTCCATTAATTTTATAATTCAAAGTCAAACTAAATATTATGGAAGTCGGAATAATAGTAAACTATAACAAAACTAATTAGAAGATGATGTTTAAGCAAATATAAGAATTTCAACTGCCGATCGATCAAGTTGAAAATTTTTTGCGGCAAGCCCAGATTCTTTGATTCATTTTTACCAAACAAGTAGTTTAGTCAAAAAAGAAAAAAGAAAAGAAAAGAAAAACTAGTACATAGTAACTCAAATTTTGAACCGGAAAACAAAAGAAAAAAAAATGAATAACCTGAAAACTCACTTTTATCTTCTTTCCAGGCTTGTTTGTTTTCTCCTGTACCTCAATACTCAACAGATTATAATAATGTGCTGCTGATGCTTTAGGGGAAGCTTTTATTTATCTCTTAATTCAATTCTTCCGTTTGGCCTTGAAACGGGTCTTTATTCACCAATAAATGAACAAATTAGAAAGAAGTGATATAATTGACTAACATATGTCCAAAGGTTTTCCATCTCAGAGCTAACTAAAACGCGGGCGGATGTGGTCAATGAAGAAGAAGGTAATGAAACGGAGATGGGGATGATGATTGGTGAATGAAGTGTACGTAAAAGATTTTGAAAAGGAGTTAAAGATTTTGATCAGACAGATGATATATATGGTACATTACGCGGACGAAGATGGAGGCAGGCACCGAGTGAGCACCCCATGCGTACATAGCTAGCTGAGATTATTGAACCATGGCCAAGAAAGAGGATGCCCCATTTCCCCCTTCGTTAGCAGACGTGCCAGCTGCTTTCTGTCTCTGGAATTCTATCTTATAAGCCCTCTTCCTCTCACCATCATCTGATTCCTCATCGTCATCGTCATCTTCGTCCTCGTCCTCGTCTTCATCTTCTTGCTCAATATCTTCGCTATCGGGCTCCTCAATCTTATCGAAGTCATCTACTTTTAAATGGTGTACCGGAGCTTGTTGTTGATGATTCTCTTTTCGCTCCATCAACTCCTTCACAATGTCTTCTGGCTTCAAATACGAAAATTATAATCAGCATCTATCCATGCATGCAATGTAATACCTTTATAATTAGCAAGTAGGAAATTACAGCTCTTGCAAGTAAGCGAGTAAACTATATATGCGCATGTGCATATTTACAGGGAATGAATTACCTTCTTAGATGCCCCTCCGGTTCCCTCCCCGAAAAAGCTCGATGGCGAGCCTAAACTGCTTGTGATATCCACATCTGTAGGTGCTGCGGCTTTGTTTTCTAATTCTCTAACTGGCGGCGGTTGTTGATTTGGGGCCGCCATACTAGTTTCCGCATCACTCTTGTCTTGGATCTGTTTATGAACAGCTGAGGTCGAATAATGTTGCACGCCGGCGAGGGCACTTGAACTGCCAATAGTACTGTTTACCTTTTTCCGGTACAAGGCATCAAGTTGGTGAAAGTAAGGGCAGGTTTTTGCATCGTCGGGGCGTTTCTTGTTACTTTCCTTGACCTTCTTAAAATACTTGTTGATGTTCTCCCATTTCTCTTTACATCTCTTAGCACTCCTCTTGTAGCCCATCCGTTGCATCCCGGCGGAAATTTCTTCCCAAAGTGGGCCCTTGGGCCCTACATCTTGATACCTGGATTCAAGCCCACTTCTTAAGTTTATTAGTGCCGCAACTTCTGCTTTGGGCCATCTTGAGGAAATTGCTTCCGAAGCAGTATTGCTTCCGCCCGTGAACTCTAATTGTGGTGTTGCATGTTGTTGCGCATTAACTACCTCCGTAGAAACAGATGGTGGTGGTGGTTGTTGTTGCTGTTGCCGCTGCTGAGTCAGTTGGGTTACTACTACTGCTGGTGATGTAGGAGCAGGAGGAGCAGGTGGAGGAGGAGGATCAGGATGTATGTTTCCGTGTGGAGGTAGTTGTATAGTCTGGCCTGTAATTTTTTGTAGAAAAGAAATAATGGCAGCATCCCTGGAAGCAGATATGGCACGCTCTTGAGCCATCAGATCGTGCTCGCGGCTTAGCCTGGCCATCTCTTGCCGCTTCCAAGCCTCTTCTCTTATCATCCGCTCCTGTTCTCTCTTCTCAATTATCTCCAGGAACTTTTGCTGCATGGCCTCTTGTTTCTGCATCACCTGTTTCATTAAGTTTTCAAAAAATTCCAGCATCCTATGAGAGCCTTCTTTCCAAGACTCCCTTTTACGTTTGCGGCTGACGTTGGAATTGGATGGCTCTCCTCCCAAGTCATCATCCTTGTCCTGGGAGCTGGGTGAAGAGGACGAGCTGTTGGAGGAGAAGCTAATAACACCGGCAGGGAATATGCCAGCTGTGGACGTCGTCATTGCAGGAGCAGTTGCATGGGCGGATCGTAATTTGGTCATATCGGGAGGAAACATGGGCACAGTAGTGGACGTTGAAGGGAGCTTGGAGGGGGTGGTTGAAACTCTAAAGGATGAAATGGGCATGGGGTTCACAGCAGCAACGAATTGGTTGGAAGTTTGGGTTGTGGCACTATGGAGAGCCTCGAGCTGAGAGAAAAACTTGTAGCTTTTGCCATCTTGACGACCAGCTCGGCCTTCTTTTGTTCGCTTATAGTACTTATGCACGTTCTCAAATTTTTCCTTGCATTTCTTGGCACTCCGTTTGTAACCCAACTCTGCTAGCTTTCTGCAAGGACGTTACTCATATACAGTAAATATGTAGACATTATATTTAAACTCAAATTTATTCAAATAACTTATTGATCATAAAAAAGAAAAAGAAAAAAAGATATGATTAATTTATCCCCCAAAACCATGGACACATTTTTCACTAATTTGCTTCCCAAACTATGCAAATTCTCGCATTTCTCTCAAAACTATTGATTTTGTATAGTTTTGAAAATTATTTTGTTTTATTTTTATAGGATGTGCGGCTAATTTTGCCAAATTAACAGGGAAAATAGCATTTAAAACAAAAGTTCAGAAGGTAATTAATTATGTAAGATTTCTTTATAGTTTATAAGACAAAATAAACAATCCATTATTTAAAAGTAAAATGATACTAACCCAAATATATAAATTTTGCAAATTATGCAGTGTACAAATCACATTTTTTTTAAAATAATAATAATAATAATAATATTTTTTTTAAGATTTCCCCTGCTTGATGATCACGCCGTATAATTTACGATAACAAGAAAAAAAAAAATAGGAATGGGAAGGAAGAATAACTAGGCTCGGAGACGACGGGCCCCTCCAGTGAAATGACTAGCCTTCTCACCGGCCCATACAGTTATCTCTTCCCATTCATTTTTGGTAATAAAATACGAAAGAGTTTAGAGAGAGGAGTGCGAGTGCAATAATCTTCACAAAAAAAAAAAAAAAAAAAAAAAAAAAGAAACAGAAGAAAATTTGATGGTCTGGATATCCAATCTCCCATATTATTAAGACTAATAAAATTAAAATGAAACGTTTTCATATAAATAAGAAAACGAAAGGAAAAAGAAAATTCTGAAGTAGGGAATTGGGCTGGGCAGTTGGCACAAGTCATGCAGCAGGGGATTTGAGGCATTCTATATTCGAAAGAAAGAGCAAGAAGAAAGATGCCAACTCGTAAATCGTGACGGAAAGAGAGAGAAGGCATGTGCGTTTTTATGCAGAATGCGAAAGAAAATATCATTTTTCAGCAGAATTTCATAAACACTGAAAAGCGTATCAACAATATTAATATTCCACTACCGTAACACCAACACAGCCATATATGGAATCTATAATGAGATGAGATGAGTAATTTTTTTTTTCCTAGTGGCGGTGCTTATATATATATATAAGAAATTTACAATTGGTGATTGATAAAAGGAGGTTTAATTGGGGCCGGGAAGGGATATATCATGTATATGATAGATGGATCACCTGGAGATATCTTCCCAGAGGGGACCCTTAAGGGTGGCATCACGGAAGGAGGCATCCATGTCGGACCTAATCTTGAGAAGGGCCAAAGTTTCTTGACGAGGCCATCTGTTCCCGCTGCTCCCACCTCCACGGCCTCCTCCATCTGACAGACCCATAAACTCATCCAAATTCACACTTGCCGACGCCGGAGGCCTGCTGCTGATTGGCGACGCCTCTTCTACTAGCTGCTGCCCCAGCTCTCCTCCTACCCCTTCTCCTTCTTGCATTTTTTTTTCCTTCACTTTGTTAATGATTTCGGTATCAAAGCCCCCCCCACTTCACTATATCTATATTCTTCTATCACTAGCAGCAATTCTTATCTCCTTAATTTTCTTCTTCTTGTCCTTCCTCTGAAATCTAAACAAATAGCTTAAATTTCCCTCTCCACTTGCAGGTGGCGACTCATAGGGAGAGAGGGACGGAGAAAGAGCAAATTAGCACAAGTTTTGGTGAAAGATGAAACTCGAGATGTTAAAAGCAGAGATGGGGAGCAGACAACTGGAAAGAAAAAAAAAGCCACAAAGTGAATTCCTACGAGTTAGTGCTCCCCTTCAGATTTGAATTTTTTTTTTTTTTTTTTAACTTGTTGAAAGAAAAAAAAATTATTAAATTTTATATAGTTTTGAAAAAATTAAGAAAAAGCAAATAGTAAAGAAGAAAGAGAAAGATGAACAGAACGGCATAATCATCATTATCGACTGCGCGGTATCCCGCTCTGCCTGCCCTGTAAAAATGACAGTGAAATAAAAAAAGAAAGAGAGTATGAGAGTGGGGGAGGAGGGAGAGATAAATGTGGAGAGAGACAGCGAGAGAAATGAATGGAGATGATGATCATGAGGATGACGATGATTAAGAGAGAGAAAGTGAAATGATATAAGAAAGAGATGCTGTGTTGTCAGCGGCTCTCACTTTGCTGCTAATAATTGTTTGAACCATTTAATCAACATTATTTTATTTGTTTAAACCATCATTTTATTTTAGAATTTTTTTTAATTAAATAGGTGGTAACTAAGCGCGTTTTAAACTGGCAAAGTGTCGATAGAACTGTTTTTCCTTTTGAAATAATATTTTTCTGTTCATTAAATTGGATTATTAATATTTTAATTCTATTTGCTTAAATATATAAAAATTGAGGAATAAGTGAGTTAGAGTGAGAGAGTTCTAAATTCTAATCCTCCTTCAGTAGTTAGTTCATTAAGCAGAGGGAGGGAGGAGCGCTGTGATGCTGTCAGATAACCTTTAGTTTAACAAAGTTGTCGGCCCCAACTCCATCTGACAATGCTTAATAAGTCGCATGTGATTGGAGCCGTAGTAAAGTTAAAGAAAACCGAAATTAGTATACTCTCTTATGAATTATAATCTAAATACTAATTTAAACGTATAAAAACTAAAGCTTAATTGACAGCCAACAAAATCCTTTACAACGTACTCTGTTCTTCTCTTGCATAAAAAAAATTACTATTCTTATGCTCCAAAGTTCCACAACTGTTAATGTTATAACGATTGCCTAGTACTTTGTATTTGTATATCCTAGCTTTATCCCATTATACAATGTGGGTCACCTTACAATCTCAACCTCGACCTTCTTATACATGCTGCAGCTGTAGAAAAGAAATATCGTCATGACAATTATGTTTCTGTGATCCATCATCCACCGTATACAATTAATATTTATTTAGTTATATAGTTCAGAACCTAATTACATTTTATTATTTGTGAACTGGCAAGATTTATTTTGTCTCAGTTTGTAATCTACTTTGGATTTGAACGGAAGGGAAAGTAAAGAAGATATACAAGTGGAATAATAGAAATTTAAAAAGAAAGGATAGTTACAAGGAAATGTAGAAAGTAGAAATGCAAATGAGTGGATGAATAATATGAAATGGAAGGTTGGGACAGGAACAGATTGGTACAGCTGTAGGAAGGGCCCATTTGATGAGGCGGTAGAACGTGCGAGGCGTTTCTCCCGGATTTGAGAAATCCCTAACTGCCTGGCATCTACCCGATCACTGCACATGCCACTTCCACTTGCTTCTCATTTTTTACCATTTTTTTAATTATTATTATTATTTATTTTAGGATACGTGTTTACATTCCTTACTTTATCACCGCGTCTTTGACTTTGATGTGAGTGAGGAAGAGAAAATAGCTTCCAAGTGAAAAATATAGTATTTAGCCGTGATATAATTAAGACCGATAGAAAAGTGTAATACTTTCTTGTATATATGAATTATACAAGAGTTTATGTACAAGTTGAATCTAACCTAATTAGGTAAGTTTACAAAATTATTGATTATAGAAATTAATTATGTAATATTCTACATAAGGTTTATATGGTTAACATTCCCCTCAAAGTCAAGGTGGATTTGTGGATATCAACTTGAGTTTGAAAACTAAACTAGTGAAATGGACAGTAGGCAAAAGCTTGGTGAAGATGTCAGTCGGCTGGTTAAATATAGAAAATAGAATGGAGATTCAAGTGTCCAATTTCTAAATGATAATGAACAAAATGAGAATCGATATCAATATGCTTGGTACGTTCATAAAACACGTCCTTATGAGCAATTTTGATAGCACTTTGGTAGTCACAGTAAAATAGTGTTGGAAAAATAATTGAGACACCTAGATCCTAAAGTAACCAACGTAGCCATAGGAGTTCAGCAATAGTGTTAGCAAGAGCACGATATTCATCTTCATGGTAGTGCTACCGATTCACAACAAACTGTTTATTGCTTCTCCAAGAGATCAAGTAGTTATCTAAGAAGATGCTGTTGTGGTATATTTTAGATCAACTCGCAAGTGTACGAATCAACAAGTAATAAATCGGATTTTTAAAAAAAAGAAAATTGATATCGATCCCACGAGGAATAATGTCTCTAGTTAGTGAAATTAAATAAATTGTAAATTAAACATTGAAAAATAAAAGAGTGTTTGATTGATTGTTGTTGTGTAACCAAGCATGAAGTAAAAAGAAAGCAATATTAAAAACAAGAACAAAGCAGCAAGTAGTTTATCAAGATCTTAAGAAAACAAGGATTATGACTTCACCACTATTACTCCTATTTAGCCATAATGCATTTTAGATTCATAAGTTAACCTCCCTTTAACCACATATGACTAGAAATTTGATTTCTCAATGCATTCTAATCTAGCAAGCACAACGTATTTAATTATCCCTAATATAAATACGGAAATTTAAGCCATAAGACATGCAAACCCAATAAGATCTTGTTAAAGTTGTCACTAAGACATGCAATATTTCTATAACTATGTATTTTATTGCCCATCCATACTTATATCCCTTATTTCTAAGCCAATATAAATACTTAATAAATCCACATTTTCATGGAAGCATTAAGAACTTCAATAAAATATTTACCTTAAACATGAATCAAACTCAAATATGCATTAATCACTAAATATTTATAATAGGGTTACATCATAATCCTCATAGAAAATTAGTTACACATGTTCTTATAATTATCCATCAAATAATTAAAAGACAACATAGAATAAATAACAAAGAGATTAAGAGTAAAAAAATCAAGTCCAAAGTTGATGGCTGCTAGAATTTGTTCTTCAATCTTCTCCTTTTGACTTCTTCAAACTATGATCAAAGACTCAAGATGACTCCTCCAAAGGTGCTGG
This sequence comes from Ochetophila trinervis, assembly GCA_003254975.1. Taxonomy (NCBI): domain Eukaryota; kingdom Viridiplantae; phylum Streptophyta; class Magnoliopsida; order Rosales; family Rhamnaceae; genus Ochetophila; species Ochetophila trinervis. The sequence goes on from QANX01000088.1 coordinate 51,614, forward strand.
CCAAATTCTCTTTGTGTATCACAACTTTTCTATGTAAAATGCTCTTAATAACTGAACACAAAACCTAGGGAAACTGATGTTGTTGCCGTGAGAATGGGGAGAAAGGGAAAGAAAGCTGAGGCTGTGATGAGAGGGAGAGAAAATGTTGCAGCCATGAGGGCTGGTGGTGAATGGTGTCCATGTCTTCCAATAATACATGGTTTTTATAGGGAATGTTTAGGAGATGTTTAACCCTAAAACCCTTATAAAACCTAGAGAATATAAGAGATAATATGTAAACTTAATCTCAAACTCCCATAATTCTTAGCATGGCCTGTCACCTCAAGGATATTAGGGTAATTTGTGTCTCATGTTCACACTAGGTTTAAGGAAACATTCTTTATCTCTTTAGGAATCAAATTTGTATTTAATTCTAATTTTTTTTATTCTAAATATTATTCCAATTAGTATAATTAGAATAATCTGACCTCCCATATGGCATATGATATGACAAATTTTGTACACATGGTTGAAGTGTGATGACATGGCAGTCCAATCATCAATAGCATCATAGTAAGCTAAAATACTTTCATTTTATATCTTCCATGACCGCTAGGCAGATTCCAAGTACCTTTTGGATGACTAAATGGACTCAGAATTCATTGATTCTGGTTGCAAAGGTCAAGTCTATGTCTTATATTTTCAGGAATATCTAGTTTGCACAATTTGGACATCAGTAAGAAACTCAAATTCTAATTTCCTCAAGACGGTGTAAATCTGCCGCAACTATTGGAAATATTGATTTTGTAAATCAAACTGGCACTGATTGACCAAACCAATTGCAATGAAACTTTTCATCATTTAAGCATAGTGAATCAGGAATCATTTTCCAACTAGAATCACACAAAACCTTAAAGTGTAGCTCCAGATATGATTTTCACAGTAAATGTTGCGCAGAAACATATTAATTTCGGTTTTAGTATTTCTTTTATTGAAAACAGAAAAATACAGTAATTAAGTACTTTTCATTAACATTTAATTATAAACTAGCTAAAATTCAATATAAAAAGTGGCATAAAAACATTAACATTTTATGCCTATTAGATGCAGTAACTAGTAATGGAGCGACAATCAACATGATTTCGTACCCAAGTAGCATATGAATAAACACGACGATCAAGAGAGGATTGTGTAGAAAAATCAAGAATATGATAATGAGTTCCTTGATATACCTGATATGATACAATTTATATATGTTTTATGTACCTTAATACTTGATTTGAGCATGTTTTATTCACTTAAAATAGATTAATATGTAGTTTTCTATATTTTAGGTGAATTTGAGCTCAATGAAGGAAACTTGAAGAAAGAGGGTAAAATTTGAGCTAAATAATTATGCACGAAACAATCGACACCAAAAATACATTTAGCGACAAATATTTTGCATTTATTGTGAAAACTTTGCACGGAAAAAAACCATTTGTGACACAAGAAGATAAAGTGTCGCTAAATAATTAGGCGCAATATATTATTACCGACACCAAACAAACTAGTGTCGCGAATTAGTCTAAAGTAGCGATGCATGTGTCATTAATAACACCAAATTAGTGACAAAAGAAGCTTTTGTGTCACTAATAACATGTGGTGTCATAATTATCGACTAATGCATTGCTAATTATATATGTTGAGAACATCCAGATTAGCAAAACAGAAGACTTTTATCGCTAATTGGTGGACAATGTCGATGCAGGTGTCGCTAATTATGTCTAAATTAGGCACACCATTTGCTATTAGCGACACAGAAGACTTGTGTTGCTAATTTTTGAAAATGAATGACACATGTGTCGCTAATTAGGGGTAAATGCGACACCTGCATCTCTAAAAAGGGGCAAAAGGCGACACTGGAGTTGCTAATAGGGTCAATTTAGCGACCCATGCAGTTTGTGTTGCTAATTTGTGGTAAAAGGCGACACCTGCGTCGCTAATGAGGGCAAATTAGTGACACATGCAGTTTGTGTGTCGCTAATTTGGACAAACATGATGACTTGGTATTTAATTCACAAATACTAAAAATTAATTCACACATAGCACAAATATTTCACAGCTACTAAAAGAATCAGTTCACACCTACTATTCTTTATCTATAAATACGTACTTTCTCTCTTTCTCAATCCACTCTTCATTTTCAATTCTCTTTCATAAATACATACCTATATTTTGAAAGAGTATTAGCTATTATGTTGAAATTATTCAGCTAATATTCTTTTATAATAAAAGGAAAGAATGAAATATTCATTTGAAAAGGAAACAAATTCCCAACTATGCATAAATATTCTTATATTTTTTGTTTTATCTTCGATTGAGTTGATACTCTTTCAAAATAGAAGCAAATGTTAAAATATTATTGACCATTGCGCTATTCTATTTGATCGATTCATTACAAATCGTCGATCTATGTGCCTATAGTAATTCATCTATCTAAATATCAAAGGTTTCATTCTTAGTACAATATATGCGGGTCGAAGCTAGATTGCAAAAACAACAATCTTTAGCAAACTATAATTGAAAAGAAGCTTGATCGGTGGGAGCAGGTATGAGGAGCAGATAAATATGTTGAATAGATTGTTTATTATGTATAATGTCAAAAAAATTTCAACTTTGCATAAATATTCTTTATGTTTTTTCTCTTAGATCTAGTTGATACTCTTTCAAAATAAAAGCAAATGATCAAATATTTTTTATATATTTACGCTCTTTGAGGTGATCGACCCACTACAAATCGAAGATCTATGTGCCTCGGACATTACCTCTCCTAAAGATCAACTATTTCATTATTAACACTAGATGCGTGTCCAAGCTGGATGTGCAAAAATGGCAATCAAAACTTGGACAAGGCTCACCATTATCTGCTCACTCGGTCATTTTTTATTTGCCGAGGTCAATGGAGAATTTATGTTAACTTGTTCGGTTCTAAAAGACTGCTTGTTATGTAATGTAAATAAAATAATACTATTTTATATATTTTATCAGAGATTTTTTTGTAGCATTATTCCATATATATATATATATTATTTTGTAGCATATAGAGAAGCCTTTTATTGATAAAAAAGAAGAAGCCATAATAAATAATATCTAATATATATTATATCATTCAACAAACAAGATTTTATACATGTTCAATAAACAATAACATTCACTAAACAAGATTTAATAAAATAATTTACTACAATATCATTCTGTAAACTAAATTATATTGACATTCAAAATATTACAGTTTCTAAATTAGTTTATTTATAACATCAAAGTACTGTTAATAAAGTTCAATAATTTGAAACATGAATAACATAAAATTAGCCGCAAAGTTTGCATTGTGTCTCTAATTTGTGGTCAATTGCGACACATGCGTCACTAATACCTATAGATTAGCCATAAAGTTTGCTTTGTGTTGCTAATTTGGATGACACATGCTTTGGTAATTAATTCGCACTTACTAAAATTTAATTTGCACATACCATTCACTATCTATAAAATACATACATTCTCACTTTCACAATCCACCCTTCATTTTCAATTCTCTATTTTACATATATATCTTTTTTGCCCTCTATTTTGAAAGAGTATAAGCTATTATTCTAAATTTTTCAGCTGATATTCTTTCAAAATAAAAGTTAACAATGAAATATTCATCCAAGAAGGAAAAAAAATTCCAACTATGCATAGATTTTTTTATTTTTTTTTCTTTTCGATTTAGCTGATACTATTTCAAAATATAAGCAAAGGTTGAAATATTATTGACCATTACACTCTTTTATTTGATCGATCTACTACAAATTAATCTTTGATCTATGTGCCTCATGTAGTTCACCTACCTAAATATCAAATATTTCATTTTTAATACAATAGATGCTAATCTAAGTTGGATGTCAGACATTGGCAAGTAATCCTACTCGGTTCTAAATTTTATTTGTTATGTAATTTCAAAAAAATTATCAACTTTGCATAAATATTCTTTATAGTTTTTCTCATAGATCTAGTTGATACTCTTTCAAAATAAAAGCAAATGATAATTGTTTTTTATTTTTATTTTTATCTTTACGCTATTTGAGGTGATTGACCACTACAAATCAAAGATCTATGTGCCTCAATCATTTCCCCTTCTAAAGATTAATTATTTCATTCTTAGTACACTAGATGCGGGTCTAAGTTGGATGGCAGAAACTGGCAACCAAACCTTGGACAAGGCTTGGCATCTCACTCGGTCATTTTTCATTTACCGAGATCAATATATGGATAATTTATATATACATATACTTTTTTGTAGCATATAAAAAAGCCTTTATTAACAAATATATATATATATATATATATATAAGCCTCATAAATAATATTTAATGTATAACATCATTCAATGTACTATTAATAAAGTTCATTAATTTGTAACTCACATGACCAAAAAATAGATTCTTCAGTATTTTTCTCATATATATATATATATATATATATGAACTGATCAAATGTGCAAAAATAGACAAAAAATGATGCAAGTCATTGCTAAATCTTTAAAATATTTAGCGATGACTTTTTGGTCGCTAAATCATCCTAAACGGCGACACAAGCCGTCGCTAAATGTTAGGTAATTTTAAGGGAAAAGCGACGAAGTTCGTTCTTAAAAGTGTTTAAATTTGAATTTTAACCCGATCAACCTACCAACTTCAATTGAATACCTCATTTAATTTCGCCACCCAACTCTTTATGTTTGCAATAAATTATATAGCTTTCATTATATTTATGTTTCACGTTCTTAATTTATTTTGATTTTCTCGACCATATTTTCTTTGCAAAATCATCATACCAATCTGAAAACAAACTTGATTCATTACATTGCAAGTAAGTTTACACATATATACAACAATATTTATAGTATACTGCTTGTTGGTAGAAGTTCAATCTTATTGTCGTTTATTAACTTTTTATTCATGCACGTATGTGTTTTTTGTTTTGTTTTGCTTTTGGTTACTTTCATAGATAGACAATACTAAGATTATTGCATTAATTAATATGATTGCAGAATGAATAAGTCATGGATATATTTGGATAGACGATCATATTAATTTGCCAAAGGTGTGAAGGAATTTTAGAGTTTGTAATGCAAGTTGTAATGCAATCCAGTGTCCTTGCATGAAATATGAGAATATGACATTGCATTCTCTCAAGGACATAAAAGATCACATATATTAGAACTGATTTGATAGCAACTACAATCAATGAATTTGGCATGGTGAATCTTATGAATCTTGTATTGAGGCGTCTTCACAATTTAATAATCTACATATAGAATTTGATGAAGATGATAGTGGTAGTGAAGAAGATGTGGCGTATAACAACATTGAAATGACTCGTGATGCATTTGATAATATTGACGAAGATATTTCAAAAAATCCTAATCAATTTGCATGTCTGTTGAAGGAGGTAGAGAAACATTTGTTCCCAGAATACACCAATTTTACCAATTTATTGGTTTTTGTCAAATTGTATAACTTGAAGGGAAGATATAAACATTTTGACAAGAACTTTGATGCAATGCTGAAGTTGTTATCTGAGATGCTGTCATGTGATAATATTTTGCCAACATCTATTTATAATCTTAAGAAGACATTAAATGCATTGGAAATGAAGTATGAGAAAGTTGTGGGCTGAGGACATTAGAGCTTTTGATGCTTATCTCGAGAGGAGTTCACTTTAAGAGCAGTGTTGTTATGGACGATAAACAATTTTTCTGCTTATGGCAACTTGGCTGGTCATGCAACAAAGATATATCATGCCTGTCCAATTTACAGTGAGAACACTTTTGCTTATCGCTTACACAATGGTAGAAAAATGAGTTTTCTTGGGCATAGAAGATTTCTTCCTCCAAATCATACGTACATGAAGCAAAAAAAGGCTTTCAATTGGTTCCAAGAATTTGAAGAGCCTATGATACCATTAACCCGAGAGGAAAATTATCTAAGCTTACTATTTGTACTTTCGATGATATGGGTAGAGGTAAAAAATTTTGCAGCGATGACATTGAATACTTGTTGGAAAAAGAAGTCAATATTTTTGACTTAGAGTATTGAAAATATCTACATGTACGACACAACTTAGATGTTATGCATATTGAGAAAAATGTATGTGAAAGCATAGTTAGTACATTGCTTAATATTCCAGGTACGACGAAGGATGAAATAAATTCTTGGTTGGATTAATTAGAGATGGATTTGCAGCTTGAATTGACTCCGTCGGTACATGGAGCACAAACATTTTACCACATGCATGTTATACATTTTCCAAACAAGAGAAAAAAAACAAATTTTTCGCTGTTTTTAAGAGTTCTGCATGGTTACTCTTCAAATTTTAGGAATATTGTGAGAATGGAAGACTTGACGCTGTTAAGGATGAAGTCCCATGATAATCACACATTGATGCAGGAATTATTGCCTCTTGCAATACGCTTGGTGTTTCCTAAAAATGTATGAGTTGCAAATGCAAGATTTTTTTTTTTTTATTTCAATATGTAAAATATCTATCAATATTGCTTTCCTGAATGCCATACAAAGTGATCTTGTGAGAACTTTGTGCTTGATGGAGAAGTTTTTTCCATCATACTTTTTTGATGTAACTGTCCATTTCACTGTGCACCTTATACAAGAAGTTAGACTGTATGGATTAGTATATTTTAGATAGATATACCTATTTGAGAGGTATATAAAATTATTGAAGAGTTATGTTTGCAACAAAAGTCGCTCAGAAAGTTGCACTGCTGAAAAAGCAATTGAGTTTTGTAGTGACTAACAAAGAGGGTTAGATGTAATTGGAAACCCTCTTGGCAGATATCAAAAGCTTAATGACAAAGATGATGTTGGTGTGCCTATAAAAGGTGAAAAATGCAATCAATTGATCAAAAGCTTTGGGAGCATTTTTATTTTTGTGTACTTTCAAATGTGCCAGAGGTGGAGCCATACATGAAGTATGCTATCTTATTGTCATTGTACTATCAATTGCATGCACTTACATATGTTTTTAATTAAATTTTTTTGTGTGACAGTTTTCATTTGGAAGCATTAAAAGCAGATAAAAAAATAGAGGAAATATAACAAAATGGATTCAATACGAACATAACTGCACACTTATGTATTGATTATGTGATAAAGTGTGCAATCATACTTGAAATGTTAAAAATAGAGAATTTATGTACTACTGTCAATTTACCAGTTGCATTCAATTGATGTTAATAGATTGACACCGAGTGATGTCAATCAAATCGTACTGTGAATAAAACTTTGAGGTAGATTGCACAATTTCCTCAATGGGTGGTAACTAAGCATGAAAGTTATGTCATTAAAATGGTTCATTTCAACACAATGGAAATGGACAATAAATGTGTCACACAAAACAATAGAGTCAAGATAGTTGCTTATAGTCTGCATTATGCCTACTGCAAAGGACAACAACAATCCTATTTTAGTAGATGTTACTTACTACGAAAAAGTAATAGAAATTTGAGATGTCAATTATAATCGTTTCTGTGTCACTGTTTTCATGTGTGATTGGGTTGACAATACTACTGGTATGAAAACTGATGATTTAGGTTTTACATGTGTCAACTTCAGCAAGATTGGTCACAAATAAAATCTATTCATTATGGTCTCACAAGATCAAAAAGTATTTTATGTAATAGCCTCATTAATAAGTCAAGCCATTTATTTTTTTAAAAGTAAAGCACTATTTATGCAAGCTAGCTCAATGTTTTTATTTTGCTAAACCCAATTTTTATTTTAATGAAAAGCCCAACCTAATGCTTAATAATCAGATTTCAAAATTTAATTAAAAATAAAAATTTACATCTCCTTACAATATTTCTCACGTTAAACACAATAGAAGCTCAAAACTAAATTCATCTTCTTTCTTCTCTAAAATTTCAATTTTTCATCCAAATCTTACAATCTTATAGTCACAATGAAGCTTTTATCTTCCTCTCTGCAAAAGTTTCATTGCATGTAGAAGAAATGTTCATTTTTTGGAAAATCTTTTGAAGTTTTGGTCACTTTCTAAGCTTCAAGGTAAGAACTCAAACTTTGATTTTGTTTTTTACACATTTTGAATATGTTTTATGGGTTTTGAAGTATATGTATGGGATTTTTCGGAGAGATTGCAATCTGAAATTTGTTTTTGTAAATAGAGTTTGAAAAATATGGATTTTGAACTTCAAACAAGCATTTTTGGGCTTTTATAAAAGGCTTGCATGATAGATGTTTGATAAAAGGTCTATAAGAGTGACTTGACTAGTTTTGGAGCTTTAATTTTGGTTTCAAATTGTTGAAGTCTAAGACTTATGAATTATGTGGGAACCTAACTTGCTAGATGACTCTCAAGAGTTAAGAAAAGAAGACAAACTTCAAGTTAATGAGGTTAAAGAGCTGAATTTGGGAGGCTAGCTTGGTTGGTGTGAATAGTTAAGCTTTGGTTTGAGGTAGGTGACAATTTGGAATTTTATTTGTTGGTTTTAAAACTGAAAAGTAAGTTTTTAATTAACCATGATGATGCTCAAATGCTATTTTGATGTTTTAGATGATGCTTATGTGTTTGGATAAGAGGTTGAAATGTAAAATTGATGTTTTGCTTCAAAAATGAAATATGGAATTTTGCTAAAGACTGGTAGTTCGTGCATTGATGTGTTGATTTAAGGTTTCTATAGTATTCGGTTTGCTTTGAAATTTTGAAGGATGGAACTAGACATGTTAAAGAAAATTTAGAAGCAAGTTTCATAATAAAATGTTAAGTATTTGATTTTATATGAATTTTCCAAATTACATGTTTGCTGTAAAAGTTTCAAACAACATCTAAAATTTTGATTTTATGAAGTTCAAAGCCATATCAAATGAGCTCCTATGTTGCTGAAATTTTGTGAATAATTTTTTCAATATACATTCTGGAAATTTTTGGCAATTTTGTTTTGTAAATCATCTAGAATCAGGTTTTCTCTAAAGTTATCTCAGTGTTGAAAATGATTTTCAGATTTGCAATATTAAACAAAAATTCATGTTAGTCCACATGTCTATTATTAGTCTTAGTAAAATTTCAAGTGATTTGAAGGTTTTTTAATGGAAGAGAAATAGTTAAATTTGAGATAATTTATGACATTTTTGGTTGATGCTCTTACTATTTAAAGTATGTTACATATCAAAAGGCGTTTTGTTATGGCAATATGTATGTCAAAGGTTTTGAATATATAATGGTGCATTGAGTATGCTTTTGAGATACATTAAGCTTTATACAAATTCGATTAAGTTTATATATGTGAAAACTGAATAGAAATAGGACGGGCCCGGAGCTCTTGGGTTGAAAGTCCTTAATCACTATGGTGAAGTAATGAGGGGGTGGTCACGGTCTATGGGTGAGGAGCCCCAAAATCCGAAGGCCATGGGTGACGATCCATGGGAGAATGCCCCAGAAGTAAGTGGTTGCACTACAAAAAAAATTGACCTTTTGTGACGGAAATCCTTGTGACGGAAATGTACCCGTCACAAAAAACAGTTTTCTGTGACGGAAATTTCAATTTCCGTCACAATTGTAGATTCATTTTTCATTATTTGTGACAGATTTTTTGCCGTCACTAATCCAGCTGGGCGGGAACAAATTTTTGAATTTTTGTTTGCATTTAGTGACGGAAAATGACAAATGTCGTCACTAATTGCCTTCCAAAAATATTAAAAAAATTGTATTCATTTCTGTGACAGTTACTACCCTGTCACAGTTGCTTTAAACATTTAATTGGCACTGTTGGTCACCGGCACAGTTGCTAAACAGATCTGTTTTTGGATATGCGGTGCCTTACTTCGACGTACAGAAAAAATTGACTTTTTGTGACGGAAATGTACCCGTCTCAAAAAACAGTTTTCTGTGACGGAAATTTCAATTTCCGTCACACGAATTTGCTTCCGTCACAAAAGGTCAATTTTTTTTGTAGTGTTGAGACATATTAAATGTTTAAATAAAGTAAAAACTGATATTTTGATGTTAAATGTTATGTTTGGTTCTAGTTATTTGTTAGTTTATTTCATTGGTTTGAAAAGATTTTGTAAGTATTTCTATTATGCTCATATAAGTATCTGGTACAAACTCTTACCAGTGAACTACATATATTTGTCATATTTTGGTATAAAAAAAAAACAAATTGTTATCTACAGGGCTTGTAGCTGACACCTACTTTTCAAGAATTGGTGAAGGAAGCAAGGGATAAGAAATGACTTAGATATTTTCGGTAGCATCACTTGGGAGCTTCATTGCTAATCCTTACATTTAGAAATTGATTTAGTTGTTGTTGAGGTTATGTCTACCTCTTTTATGATTATATGTTATTAAGCTTAAGTTAGTCACCTTAAGTTATCTTTTGGAATATTGAAGTTAACTATTTTGTTTGTGGCTTATTTGGTGATGTTAGATTTAGAAAATTTAATTTTGGACTTGTAGTTTACAAGTGCTAGTTTATTTTTTTTTCATAGAAAATATTATATATTTGGATGCATAATCACTTATGTTAAATCCTAGTACTTATTTTAGATTGTTATCATCAATGATTGAATTTGGATATTACATTTTATGTCTTGGATCAACTTGATCTACATTGGTTGGTAGTATTAGCTCCATCATAACACAATGTATTTGTTGCTGTTGAAGAAAACGAAGACACTAGGATGGATCATAACCTATTTGCCAATCTTCTTCTTTGTGTAGATGACATTGATATTAATAGTGACGAAGATTCCGAAGAAGTTTATATTCGTGATGATTGTGAAAGGATATGTATATGATTCATATATATTTTTGTTGAGTGTATTTTATTTCTTACAATGTATATTTTATTTGTATTGACCAAACAATAATTAATTTTTTCTATTATAGTTATAACTCCTAAGAAAACACTAAAATTTTGAAATTGAAAGTTTCGTAAACCTTAAAAATTTAAGACCGAACACTAAATATATTTTTTAGTGACGACCACAATATTTGTTAGTGACAACCACATAAATTTGCGACAAAGGGCTTTTAGTGACTCCCTGCACCTAATTTAACAATGACAATTTGTGATGAAATGCACAGGGTGGAGAACCTTGTTCCATCTGGGCTGACGGATTCACCCAAAAAGGATCCAATCCAACAGCTCTTATATCTCTTGGCCGAATGTTGACAGAAGGCATCCACACAGACATCTTAATTAACACTGCTGATGGACGCATCGGAGCCCACCGTGCTGTTCTTGCAGCAAGATCACCTGTATTTCGCAGCATGTTTACACTTGACCTTAAAGAAAAAGAACTGTCCTCGATAAACATCTACGACATGTCAATAGAATCTTATCAAGCTTTTCTCAATTACATTTACGGAAACATCTAGCATGAAGAATTACTGGTTCACAGGCTAGATCTTCTACTTACATCTGATAAGTACGACATAGCTGACCTGAAAGAGGCTTGCCATGAGAGTCTTCTTGAATATATTGATGCAAAAAACGTCCTTGATTGACTCCAAAAATGCATCTCTGTATCAATTGCCGAAACTGAAGATCAGCTGCATGCGGTATCTTGAGAAGTTTGGTAAGATTTATGACTTCCGTGATGATTTCAATGCCTTCTTGCTATGTGCAGAAAGGGAGTTGATAACAGAGATCTTCCATGAAGTTCTCGTTGCCTGGAAAGGTTTCTGAAACTCTACCTATTTAAAGAAGAAAGCATAAGTATGCTAAGAAGAAAGCATAAGTATGTTAAGTCTGTTGTTTATCAAGTGTATGAAGATGGATTCTTAGAAGAATTTAGATTGCAGGATTTGTTGTCACGAGGATGATTCTTTTCTGCAGATTGAAGTTGTTCAGACTTCATGTACATACATATAATATATTAACGTATTGGTTTTTATGACAGAGATCTTAAACTGTTGTTACATAAACACATTACCGAATGCAAAATTGGATTGTGCAAGATTTGATCCAATTTGTTTCTGATTTTAAGATTAAGATGATTTTATTTGATACTTTTTACACTCATTCTCTTGAGTACCGATTCTGAATATGCATGATGAAAATATGGAAAAGTATATGGATTACTTTTAAAATTATACTTTATGAAATACCAAATTCTCACCAAACAATACTTTCAAATGGCAATCAACTTCCAATTTCTTATACTGCTTTCTAATTCTAGCAGTATGGCAATTTTAATGCACAGAATCAATTCAAATACAACTCTTCGTTAATCCTTTTAACTTTTCCCTTGATTTTACTTTGGAGGAAAGGAGAAAAACAGTTAAACTTCATATTTATAATGACAGACTATTTGAATGTATAAACCAGTGCTGTAATAAGTAAAGGGGAATACTTTTGGTTTGGTTTTGAGGCTTAAGCAACAAATACCAGCAACTATTTGGTCTACTGACAAGATATTAACAATTATAGTTTGAAGTTTTTGCTAACAATCACAAAACTGATATACTATATTCAGTTTAAAATCCTCTGCCACGTGACTCTTTCCAAAATCAGAAATAATCATGAAATTAAATAATAGCCAAGAAAATCAGCTGTTAGAAAATTAATCATGATTTACTGTATTTGTTATTATTACTCTTAATTACTGTCATTATTATTATCCTTTATCACTACTATTTCAGCGTTTCATATTCTATTAGTGATATGGTGCATTTTGTTGAGGTCGGTTGGTTTCCTGAGTCGTCTGCGATCATTCCATGTGGCAGCCTCTAAGCCTTCGGATCTTCTGATACACTGTTTCAGTTATATAGTTTTGTCTGCCTTGAAGCCGAGAGGAATACACAACTTTTCTAGTGTTTTTAGAGAGAGAGAGTAGTGAGAGAGGCTCTGATTATTTGTAATTCGTCTGTTCATCTTCTTCTTCTTTGTTGTTAAACTTCTGTGTGAGTTGTGTGAGATTTACTGAGTGTAAATAATTCTGAGTGTATGTAAGTAGAAGATTTATGTGTTTCTACTGTGTGTAGAACGTGCTTAGATTGTAACTTCTGAACTTCTTTGAGATTATAGCATAAGCTCTGTTACCGGAGTAACGTGGATGTAGACAGAGTTTACTCTGTTAAACCATGTAAAAATCTTCATGTTTATGTTTATTTTCTTTAACATCAGCAAATAAAGATATTAATTATGTGAAGTACAAAGAAGCTAATTGTCTTTTTCTTGTTCGTCTTTAAGTAAATTTTATGGAAATCAGTGCAAAAATTCCCACCTGCCCATCTATTTTTTATCATTTGCAGAGATAGCTAGACAGAAAACACACCAAATAGTATGAGAAAAAGAAAATGATCATTATGCAAAAACAAAAAAACAAAACAAAAGATGGTGCATTGAAGGCTTAGTTTCTACCATAGTAATAAAAAAATATAGGTTACCCCATTCGAGGAATTAAAATTGACTCAAAAATAAAATCCAGACCAGCCACATTCTCTAATCCTATAATCCTACTTATTATCTGGTTATTCAATATCCAAAAATATAATTTACTAATAACTCATGTCTAAAAGATGACAAAGAAATAATAAATACAAAAAAGAAAAAAGGTAGAGGAATTTCCTTTCCATTTATTATCAAGAAATAATATCAAGGTCAATAGCTTTCAAACTAATTAGGAGGAGAACAACCAAAATAATATGATTCAGAGCAAGAACTGTGTAGACCAATTTTGTATTAAAGATTATTACTCACCTTAGATAACAAACCACTGGGGGTCATTTTGTTTTCCTTTTTTCTTTTATGATATTGTCTGAGAGACAGAACCCAGTTAAGGGTCTGTTTAAATCATGGATTCAAAATGCATGAAAGCAAAGCTTTGGAAGCTTGAAGTGCCTTGACTATGTCAAAACCTTGTAAGAATATGGAGGGAATATTATTAGGATCTTTTTTGCTTTTCGCTTTGATCCTATTTTTTTGTATTAAAGCAAGCTTAGGGTTTTTAGATTTTTTATACTGATTTTTTGCACGACTGCCAATGATTGGGCTAAATTAATAAAAGAAGTCCATCAATTTAAAAAAAAAAATTTGATTCTTGCCCATTATCTTAGTTTCTCTAGATCTAAAAAATCCATTTTACCTCTCATTGGCCTGTTTAGTATAGCTTATACAAGTGGAGCTTTTAGCAGTACATCTTTTTATAGTAGAGCTTTTCAAAAAATGACTTTTATTAAAAAGCTAATAGTTTTTGGTTGTCACTTTAAAAAGTGCTTCAAACTTCTAATAGACCACATAACTTCAAAAATACATTTTACTCCTCATTATTATACAAGTTAATTCCATGTACACCCCTAAACGTTTAGCTATATTATAAACCGTTCTTCTAGTTTTTAAAAATTCCAAATATTGCTTTTGCTATTCACCATACCATGACGTATAAGATCCAGTCACACTTATTCTCTATGGATCATGATCTTATTCCTAAGGTCACGATTCTAGGAGATGGAAAGATCCAGCTGCCAAAGATTTATAAGAAGGATCAACTTACTTTTTCTTCATATTGGAAAAATAGTTATGAGCTGAGCAAACGCAAAAAGATCATGCATGATGAATCCAGAATCACAAGAGATCCTGACGGAAGAATCTCTATCTCTTTTCCCTCTCAATCTAGACCCTTTTATCTTTGTGAAATGTGTCAGGTTAATGGGAGAACCCTTGTAAGCTGTCCTCATATGCAGAGAAGATCTATTTCTGATAGAATAGATCTTATTAAAGAGGTTGCTGTTCTAGAAGATAATTTATAATGGAAATTTTACTACTAACAAGTCAAGAATTACAACCTGATTGAGCTCTGCCTTCACAAGTGAGGGGGCTTCCCCTTTTATAGGTATCAGCTTACTAAATAATACAAGACATGTGGTACTATCAGACATCACATATAATTACTTTACATAACAACCACACACGTATTATTACACTATTAACTTTATGGTACATCAGCTTTGCCAAGATAAGATTCCCTTTTACTTTATGTCACATCTTCAACTTTATGTCTCATCCTCTGTCAGGATAAGATTCCCTGTCATGTCTCAACTTTATGTAACAACTTCACCATGCTTCCGAAGTGATTAGTTCCATCCATCATTAGGAAAGAAATCACTGTCATAATCAAAGTCTGTGTTCTGAAACCCAAAGAGAGCTGTATCATAGTCTGCTTCAAATCTATAGTACTCTTCAACTTGCTCACTGGTGGGGGATTCTGGTGGAGAGAATACTCCTTCCCTGATCAATGGTGTTTTGTAGAGTAAGGATAGAACTCGCTGGACTATTATGCAGGAATCAAACAACTCTTCAAAGATCCATCTTCTTTGATCTTTATCATAAGTGTGGAAAATAGGAATGATAGTTGGAGGTATGATGTTTCCCTACAACTCATTTATCTTGATAACAAGAATAGTAGGTTCTCTGAGGACTATCCCATTAATAAGCTCCATATTTACGGGATCCTTGAAAATAGATATGAAGAGCTTTTGTGTCCTTTGTTGATATCCATGGTTCCAGATCCATGAGAGCCACTTTGGATCGATAAGGATTGCAATAGGATACACGTTGAATGCTAACCAATGGGCATAATACCTGAAAGGGTTAATCTCCACAAGATCATATATTCCATAGTTTCTTATACCAAAGAGTGTGTGAACAACTCTATGGTATTTTGGAGTATATGTGAGCATCAAGGTGGATGTTGATAACGGATTTTTAGCACTTTTTGAGATGCACATGTCTAGAAGTTGGTTCACTCTTCTTTTGTCTCTTTCCGCTATGTTGGCAGGATCCATTGCTTTCTGAATGATTATTGAGACAATGTTTTCTAGAAGGTGTCTCCATAATTGTGCATCTAGCTGTTATGGGTAGCGCCATGCTGGGAGTCTTTTTCTTCCATCTGTGGGATCATGATGCCCACTACTGCTTCCATGTATCATGAACATGGAGATTAGTTCTTCAAGCTTATGTGGTCTAGATAGATAATCTGCCAGAATATTATTTTCACCTTTAATATGTTTGACAGAGTACCTATATTTGGATAGCCATTTTGCCCATCTAATCAGTTGAGAATTTGGAAGTTCTCATTCTCTTCGTCTCAAGAGTCCTTCAAAATACTTATAATCCATCTCTATAATAAAATGGGATTGTGATAAGAAATTGAAATTTTTTTATTCCATTTATTATAGCAAAGACTTCCTTCTTTGACGATGGGTAATGATGCTGAGACTCATTAAATGATCCTGATTTGTATCCATAAATTTCTCTGGAACCTTTATCATCTTCTATAAGAATTGCTGCCCAAAATTTATCATATGCATCAATTTGAAAAATTAATTGACCATTACCGGGTATCTTTACTGGAGGCAAAGTTTTGCATTTTTCTTTTAGCTTGATCATAGCCTATTTTGCTTATTGGGACCAGGATGCTGCATTCTTCTTCATATGCTTTGAGATTGGGCTGGTGAGTGATGAGAGATGAAGGATGTGGGAAGAAGCATAGTTGACTATTTCAAGAAACTATTGGATTTGTCTTTTTCCTTTTAATTCATATGGAAAGTCTCTGACTTTTTCTGTAATGTGATCTTGAGACATGATTTTCAAAGATTGAATGTTTAGACTGAAGAAATCTACATTCTTCATTCCAATCTTCATTTTGGATTCTGAGAGGGCTAGACCATGCTTGAATGTAAATTTTAG
The DNA here is from genome assembly GCA_003254975.1 of Ochetophila trinervis. Taxonomy (NCBI): domain Eukaryota; kingdom Viridiplantae; phylum Streptophyta; class Magnoliopsida; order Rosales; family Rhamnaceae; genus Ochetophila; species Ochetophila trinervis. The sequence goes on from QANX01000088.1 coordinate 68,340, forward strand.
GAATTGTCTCAAATGGTCTCTGTGTTCTTCCACAATTTTGTTGAAAATAAGAACATCATCAATGCATAGGAGACAATGTTCTTTGGTGGGTGCATAAACTTCATCCATCCTGTGTTGACACTCTGAAGGAGCATTTTTTAATCCGAAAGGCATTACATTCCACTCATAATGTCCATGTTGAACAATGAAAGCTATTTTATGCCTATCTTGTTCTATGATTCCAATCTACCAGAATCTAGACTTCATGTAAAATTTGAAAAACACCTATGCTCCATGCATTCTTCTTAACAGATGATCCCTTCTTGGAATATGATATCTGATGTCTTGTAGGTAGTCATTAAGCTTTATGTAATCAATGACTAACCTTTTTTTTTTCCTCTGATTTGTTTTGAATTTTTGTTGACATAGAATGTAGGACTTGCCCATTGAGATTTTGATTTTCTGATATTTCACCTGCCCTAAAAATTTGGTGTTTATTAACCCAAAGGACTCGATATTGGTCAAGAACTTGGAGACCATTAGGATGGAAGAAAAATGGGGACCAAAGGATGAGAAAATCAATTCCCAAAATGACATCTTCACCAGTGTGGTTGAAGATATATAAGGAATGTCTTTGTTTTAGGGTTGGCGAGAGTTAGACATTGATGGGTTTAGTATAAAAAGAGCTGAAAAAAATCTTTTCCAAAGGTTGTTGTGAAAGCTTTCTTGGTAGGAATCCAACATAATGCTGGCAAGCATTGACTATGAAGCACCAAAGCCGTAGCACCTGTGTCCATAAGAGCTGTGAGAGCAATGGGTTTCTCTTGGTACTCAAGTACAATCTTGATTCGAGGTCTGAAATATTCACCAGGCACATAAGAAAGGTCAAGATTTTCTATGATGGCAGATATCTGATTATCATCATCATCAGTAAAGATGATCAAATTTTCTTCTTCAGATGACTCCTTATGATAAATAAGGATTGAATCTTGGGAAGATGTTATCCATTGATAATTGCTATCTTCAAATTCTGGAGTAGCAATCATCTGGATAAGATGCTGATGAGCATTCTTTTGGTTTGGACATGTTTTTGCCCAATGACTTTTCTTTCCACAAAGAAAACATTTGTCAGAATTCTTTGGGAATTTTCTCTTCTTGATCAATCTGTATTTCTTTCCCTTGTATGGCTTCCATTTTTTGAAGAGCTTAGTTTTTCATTTCTTCTCCTTCTTGCAAGAACATTGTGTCGGCTCCATACAACCAAACTTATGTGTATCTTGTTTACAGTATTTGGCTATCGAAGTTTTTTCTCCCTGTTTTACCATCTTCTTTAGTTTTTGTAGATAACAATATTCCTGCAACATATTTTATGCGAAGCCATAAAGTCTTGCCAAGCTTATATTGGTAAGGTCTTGGATATTATCATTCCTTAGCCTTGCTTCTACCAATTTAACAACCGGATAAGGCATCTAAGGGATGGTTGTTGCACGACTCTACGGAGTGCGGTGGTTTGATTGTTGGCTGGGACCATGGAAACACATGGTGAACCGAGTAGTCGGTTCATGGCCCATAGTCCAAATAGCCTAATGGTTAGTTCACAACTAGCCTGTACGCATTGGCGGTTGGTTCGATGGGGTAGTTCATTGTCTTTGTTACTAGGGTTTGTGTGGTTGAATATGGCCGCATATACTCGAAGTATCCCAAACGTATCGGCCAAAACTTCTTTACGGTGCGGTACTTCATAACTTGTGAGCTGAGGTCACTGACCCTCAGTTCATGGAACTGGCGAGCGACAACCGACCCTTGACGTTCGGTGCAACCATGGGTTGTGTCAACAGGCCTGGGGAACAAACAAGATTATGTGTTTTGTTCTCCATAAGAGTTGTTACATAAAGCTGAAATGTGACAGGGAATCTTATCCTGACAAAGTATGAGACGTAAAGTAGAAGATGTGACATAAAGTAAAAGGGAATCTTATTCTGGCAAAGCTAATGTAACATAAAGTTAATAGTGTAATAGAACGTGTGTGGTTGTTATGTAAAGTAATTATATGTGATATCTGATAGTACCACGTGTCTTGTACTATTTAGTAAGCTGATGCCAATAAAAGGGGAAGTCCCCTTAGTTGTGTAGGCAGAGCTCAATCAGTTTGTAATTCTTGGCTTGTTAGTAGTAAAATCTCCATCACATTTAACTGAAAAATAGTAAAATTATCATTTAATAAATATAAATAAAAAAGAAAAGAAAAAAAGAAAAGTGGGTCCCATGGCTTCGTTGGCATTGACATTTCTAGAGCTCTTACAATAATTTAACTCCCACACTTCCCCTCCTCTCTCATTCTTCATCAATCTCAAGTCGCAACCATCTCTCTCTAAACACTTTCTCTCGTTACTGTATATCAATGGAGGCTTCTCCATTAGCCTCCTAAGTAGTACCCCTACCCTCATTCCCATCTAAGCAGATAAAAACCCAAGAAAGAAAGAGGCAAAAGTCAAATAATATAGTGTTGAAAAAATATTAGATATTGCTCTTTAGATAATGGTTATGAGAGAGAGAGAGAGGGTTTAGGGTTAGGCAAAAGGTTTGAAATTTTATATTATACATTATTAACAGTAAGGAAAAGAGAAGAAAACACAGATATTCAGATTTTTTTTTTTTTTATTAAAAAGAATGATTTAAGAAGTCTTATTTGAGCTCTAAACATTGATTAGCCACTTGGAATTGCATTATTTATAAAACTTGAATGTTGTTTTCAATTTTTTTTCGAAGTCATAAAATCTGTAGTATTTTGCTTTCTTTCTTTTTTACATTGCATTGTCTGTTTCATTCTACCTTGAGCTCAGGCATGTTTGTATGTCATTTTGTAGTGGTATTTTTCTTTAACACGTGAATGTAGGTATTTATTTTATTTTATTTCCTTCAAACATGCTTGTTCTTATGCAGCAAAAAAAATGCTTGTTTTGATTGCTTTTATGTGTGGCATAAATCTATTATTTAGGAAGTTTCACAATTAAGAAATCTAAATCCAACCAATAAAATATTTCAAATCAAATTAACAAAGCCAAGAATAAATCCATTTCACGGATAAGAAAATTTTAAGTCCATTAGAGGAAACTCTAACTTGTAAGAAATATTCCAAATAAAATTACCAAATCATAGAATTATGAATAATGAAACCCAAAATTTTGTTGCAAGCTAAACTTTACTCATTTAACTCTCTTATCCTGTAGTTCAAAAAAAAAAAAAAATATAATACAACTTAAATTTTTTTTCTAAATTCTTTTTATAGTATCCATNTCGTCGGAGCTCGGGAAAGTGCAGATCTGGTCGCCAGCGTGTTCTGAGTCCGATGGTGGTGGCTGTGTCGTCCCACTCGCCGGCAATCGGAGTAGATCTAGCCGGAAAGGTGACTGCCTCGGGGTGGTTTTTCTGCGACTTTGCGGCGGTTTTTCGGCGTGCTCCGGCAGTTTCCGGCGTCAAACTTGGTACCAAAATGTAGATTGTCGTCCCAGCTTTCCAACGGTACCAAGAACTCTCCTTAACTCCACCGGAACCATGAGATATGGCCGGCCAAAGGTGGTGTCGCGACTGTTCAAACTGTTCACGAGCTCTCGGTTTTGTTGCGATTTCCGGCGATCCAGGTGGTTTCACGGCGAACCACCGGTGGGGAAAGGAAGAGGAGGTTGCCGGCTTCAAGTTTCGTGTTGGAGCCGGTCCGATCCGGTGGCGGAAACGGCCGTTACCGGCGGAAGAAAGGAGGCGCGGGGGTGGCGGAAGTGACGCGGGTAAGGTCTGGAAATTTCCAGACTTGGCCAAAATTTAAGGATGCAGACAGGGGCATTTTCGTCCTTTTAAGTCCAGTCTCAACCAAATTACCAAATTGCCACTCACACAAATTTAACTATAACTTCTCGGTCTTAACTCCGAATCGAGCGTGCTGCTAGTCTACGAACTCGTATCGACTAGCTCTACACAACGGTACCCCGGTCAAAACCATAGCACGCTCACACAAAAAGTCAACTCCGAGCCCACTAAAAGTCAAACTGGTCAAACTTGAAAATTTTATTATTTTTCTCGAAACGGGATGTTACATCTTTACGGTTCGGTACTTCACAACTCGTGAGCTGAGGTCACTGACCCTCAGTTCATGGAACTGGCGAGCGACAACCGACCCTTGACGTTCGGTGCAACCATGGGTTGTGCCAACAGGCCTGGGGAACAAACAAGATTATGTGTTTTGTTCTCCATAAGAGTTGTTACATAAAGCTGAAATGTGACAGGGAANTTTCTCATCCACAATCCGAATGGGTTGTTCCTCATAAGAAAAAATCCTCTCGTAGATCGATGGTTGGCGGCTCTAGCACATGAGAAGGGTCTGGCAAATACTTACGAAGCATGGAGACATGAAACACATTATGGACCCGTGAAAGTTCCTCTGGTAAGTCCAGCTCATAAGCAACTGGGCCCACTCTCTTAGTTATCTCGTACGGACCAATATATCTCGGACTCAACTTCCCACGTCTGCCGAAACGTACGACACCCTTCCAAGGTGACAGCTTCAAAAAGACCCAATCTCCAACCTCAAACTCGAGATCCTTTCTTCTTCTATCCGCAAAGCTCTTTTGCCTATCTTGAGCTATTTTCAAACGGTCTCTGATGACTTTCACCTTATCAATAGTCATCTGAACATACTCAGATCCAATGAGCTTTCTTTCACCCACTTCATCCCAACACAACGGAGTTCGACATTGTTTTCCATACAATGCCTCGAATGGTGACATCTCAATGCTTGCATGGTAACTGTTATTATAAGTAAACTCGGCCAAAGGTAAGTGAGATTCCCAATTCTCCTTAAACTGCAGTACACACGACCTCAACATGTCCTCTAAGGTCTGAATCGTCCTCTCTGATTGCCCATCTGTCTGAGGATGGAAAGCGGTACTAAAAAGTAATTCAGTACCAAGTGCTTCTTGTAACTTCTTCCAAAACCTTGAAGTGAACCTTGGGTCTCTGTCCGACACTATAGATACTGGAACTCCATGTAAGCTCACAATGTGATTCACAAACAACTCAGCCAATTTCCAAGGTGAAAACGTCTCACGGACAGGTAAGAAATGTGCAGATTTAGTTAGACGGTCGACAATTACCCAAATTCCATCATGTTTCCTTGGAGTGCGTGGCAACTTAAATACAAAATCCATGGTAATGTGTTCCCACTTCCAAACAGGAATCGGTAAAGGTTGTAGCAGTCCTGAAGGTTTTTGTCTTTCTACCTTTACCTGCTGACATACCAAACATCTAGAGACATACTCTGCTATTTCTCTTTTCATTCCAACCCACCAATAAAATTGTTTCAGAGTCCGATACATCTTGGTGCTGCCGGGATGCATAGCATAAGCGGAACTATGAGCTTCTTCCATAATATCTCTCTTAAGCTCTTCATTTGCAGGTACACACATACGAGTACCCATCACTAAAGCTCTGTCACGTCTCACAGAGCAGTCGCTCCTCAAACCTTGCTCAACCTCTCTTCTGATTTCTAATAACTGTGGATCATNATTTCTAGTAACTGTGGATCATGTAGTTGAGCTTCAAGAATGCGATCAACAAGAACTGGACGCACCTGAAAATTTGCTAAGAGATATCCAGAAGGATGAGTGGTCATCTCAACACCTAGCTTCCTTAATTCCAACATTAAAGGAAGCTGCACTGATTGTACATACGCCAAAGAGCCTGTAGCTTTCCTACTCAAAGCATCAGCTACAACATTAGCCTTTCCAGGGTGGTAGTCGATCGTGCAGTCATAATCCTTTATCAACTCCATCCACCTTCGCTGCCTTAGATTCAAATCCTTCTGAGTGAATAGATACTTCAAGCTTTTGTGATCCGTGAAAATTTGGCAGGTGGTTCCATACAAATAATGTCTCCAAGTCTTGAGCGTGTATACAACTGCTGCTAGCTCTAGATCATGAGTGGGGTAGTTCAACTCATGTTTCTTCAACTATCTTGAGGCATAAGCTACTACTTTCCCATGTTGCATAAGCACACAGAGTGAATAGATACTTCAAGCTTTTGTGATCCGTGAAAATTTGACAGGTTGTTCCATACAAATAATGTCTCCAAGTCTTGAGCGCGTATACAACTGCTGCTAGCTCTAGGTCATGAGTGGGGTAGTTCAACTCATGTTTCTTCAACTGTCTTGAGGCATAAGCTACTACTTTCCCATGTTGCATAAGCACACATCCTAAACCTTGATGTGAAGCATCGGTATAGACTACAAATCCTTCGTCACCCTCGGGTAACGTAAGCACTGGTGCCGTAGTCAATTTTCTTTTCAACTCTTGAAAGCTCTCTTCACATCTATCATCCCAAATAAACTTAACTCCTTTTCTCGTTAACTGGTGAAGTGGTCCGGCTATCTTCGAGAAAGCTTCTATGAAACGCCTGTAGTAACCAGCTAAGCCAAGAAAACTCCTTACTTCTGTAACGGTAGTCGGTCTCTCCCAGTTCAACACTGCCTCCACCTTTTGAGGATCTACAAAAATCCCATCTGCTGAGACAACATGACCAAGAAATCCTACTCGATCTAGCCAAAACTCACATTTGCTGAACTTGGCATACAATTGATGTTCTCTCAAAATCTGCAAAACTCGTCTCAAATGCCTCTTGTGCTCGACTTTGTCCCTTGAATAGATCAAAATGTCGTCTATGAACACGATAACAAATTTGTCCAAATAGGGTCGAAAAACTCTATTCATCAAATCCATGAATGCTGCTGGAGCATTTGTCAATCCAAAAGACATCACTAGGAATTCGTAGTGTCCATAGCGGGATCTAAAGGCTGTCTTTGGAATATCAGATTCTCTAATCCTCAATTGATGATAGCCTGACCTGAGGTCAATCTTCGAAAATACCGTGGCACCTTGCAACTGATCAAACAAATCATTAATCCGTGGAAGTGGATACTTATTGCGGATGGTCACTTTGTTCAACTGTCGATAGTCAACACACAACCTCATCGAACCATCTTTCTTCTTCACGAACAAAACTGGCGCTCCCCACGGTGAAACACTCGGACGAACAAAACCTTTATCAACCAGATCTTGTAACTGCTCCTTTAGCTCTTTCAATTCGGCTGGAGCCATCCTGTACGGTGGTAAAGATATAGGAGTAGTACCCGGAACTAGGTCGATTCCAAAATCAATCTCCCTTTCTGGAGGTAATCCTTGAAGATCTTCGGGAAACACATATGAAAAATCTTTCACCACAGGTACATCCTCTAGTTTGATCTCGCTGACTCTAGTGTCTATCACATGAGCTAAGTACCCGACACCCCCTTTATGCAACAAACGACGAGCAGTAAGGGCAGAGATCAAACCTGTGGGACCGCCTCGCTTGTCTCCATAGAACATCACTACTGGAAACCCAGGCCTCTCAAAAGTCACTATCTTAAGACGATAGTTCACTGAGGCATAATGTTCCGTAAGCCAATCCATACCAAAAATCACATCCACATCATACAGATCCAAGAGAATCAAGTCTGCTGACATAACTTGATCTCCGACACACAATAAACTTCCTTTCATCACCTGGCTAGGCCATAGGGATTCTCCCGCAGGAGTAGAGATCTCCAAGTGGCTCTCCAAAGGATCAGGTGTAACTCCCAAACGAGCTGCGACACCTCGGGACACAAACGAGTGTGTTGCCCCCGAGTCTATAAGAACACGAACATCAAAACCAAAGAGTGGAAGTGTACCTGTAACCACATCTGGTGAAGCGTGTGCCTCCTGCTGAGTCATGGCGAAGACCCTACCGCGCCCTGCTGGTCTGCCTCTCTGTCCGGTACCTCTCGCTGTCGTAGTGGGGCGAGACGCAGATCCAGAAGAACCTGATGCCTGTCCAGTATGCGGAGCCTGCCCTCTGGATGCTCTAAACTGCTGTGGCGCATGGCTAAAAACTGGCGTGCTCGTCCTGGTACCAGTAAGAAGGGGACAATAGTTCCTGTAGTGCCCAGGCTGTCCACAGTGATAACAAGTAGGCCCTAGCTGACAAGGCCCACTGTGGTACCTACCACAACTGCTGCAGGCTGTACGGAAAGTAGCTCCTGGAGATGAGCCCTGGGGTCGGCTACCTCCACTGCTAGCCCCGGACTGACTGGACCTCTGAGAAGTGCTACCTCCGCGTGAACTCCTATGTCCGAAACGACCTCTAGATCTCTCACTGCTAGAAGATCTCGAACTGAAACTGCCTCTCTTTGATGACCCCTGGCTAGGTGTGCCAGCAGAAGAGTCATCAAAGGATCGACGCCTCGAAGCATGTAAAGTCAAAAGTCTTTCAACCTCTAAAGCAGCATCTCGCATTGCCTGATAAGAGGTATAGGATGCACCACCAATATTGAGAGCAATGTCCGAATTCAACCCATTCAGAAACCTATGCATCCTGGAATAGTCATCCACCACCAAGGTAGGACAAAAATCAGACAACTCTCGAAACCTCTGTTCATAAGCTGAGACTGTCATAGAGCCCTGAACCAAACTCTCGAACTCTATCCTCTTCATCTCTCTAAAGGCTGGGGGACAATACTCATTAGTGAAGGCTTGCTTAAACTGCTCCCAAGAATGACGTCGGTTAGCTCGCTCTGTTACCCACCAACGGCGTGCATTTCCTTCCATAAGAAAGCCTGCAATCCTGACTTTCTCCTCATCAGAACAATCCATGCCTTCCTCGATGATCCGCTCTAAGTCACCAAGCCAAGACATAGCATACTCGGGGTCTCGATCTAACGTAAAGCTAGACGCACCAAGCCTCCTGGCTTGCTCAACGGACGGACCAGAAATACTCCCTCTCCTCAAGGTCTGCGTCAAGCGCTCAAAAAGGTCTTCAGCCAAGGTCGGCTCGTCAGAGTCCCTCGACGTGGTCTCTCGAGCTCGTGGTCTACCCCGTCTCGGCGGCATCGCAAAAAAACAAGTATCTATCAAAGATTAAAACAATGAGAACTTTAGTACTGGAATAGGGTGCACCGAATGCGCAATTTCCTAGGAAAGTAAACCTAAGGCTCTGATACCAAGCTGACAGGACCCGCCCCGGAAATCCCTCCGGATTTCCCGGAGAGGCCCCGCCTGAGGAAGATTCCACCAGAACCCCTCGGGGCAACCGACAGAATCCTCCTCCGAAAGGGGTA